>CANIUD010000662.1:0-160012 GCA_947470075.1 Closterium sp. Yama58-4 | reverse complement strand
GTCGGCCAGATCTGGGGAGACAGATTGGGCAACGGCACACCGGTGCTTAGGGCATGTGGCAATGCCTTTGCTGAAGCAGCTGGAGAAGGATGGAGCCGTTAAGGGTCTGAAGCTGAACGGACAGCCACCCGATTACAACTGTGAAATCTGTTTGCTTTCAAAGTTCACCCGTTTCCCTTTCCATAGTGTGGCTGGCAGGAGCAAGAAGCCTTTGGAGCTGGTCCACATGGACTTGGTGGGGCCGCTGCCGGTGCAAGGGCACAAGGGGGAGCGGTATTTTCTTACAATTGTGGATGACTGGAGCAGGCTGATGTGGGCGTATCCGCTGAAGCAGAAGGACCACGCCGCCTCCACGATACGGGACAATTGGCTGCCATTCGTGGAGAAGCAGGCGGAGTGTGTAGTGAAGCGGATTAGGACAGACCCGGGTTGTGAGTTCCTTGGAGCTGAAATGACGGCCTGGCTCAAGAAGCAGGGCATCCAGAGAGAGCTGACCACGGCTTATACCCCACAGTCCAATGGTGTAGCAGAACGGGCAAACCGGACCATTCTGGAGACAGCTAGGCGCCTGCTCATAGAAGCTGGGCTGAGCAATTCTATTTGGCCTCATGCGTCTCCGGCACGCCACTGTCGCTAGGAACAGGGTGCTCACCAAGGTTGGGGATGACTCGTAGGTGCCGTTGGAGAGGTGGCTTGGGAAGAAGCCGCCGGTGGACATGCTGAGGGTGTTCGGTTGCATGGCAGTCGCCCACGTCCCCAAGACCTACCGCAGTAAGTTGGGGGCGAGTGCAATCTGGTGTGTGCATTTGGGGCTGGCTGCTGAGAGCAAGGGATGGCTGCTGTGGGAACCATCCAAGGGTGTGTTGTTTGACAGCAGGGATGTGAAATTCATTGAGGGCATGATGTATGGGAGCTGGGAGAAACAGCCGGAGGCAAGGGTGTCCCAGCAGATGGAGCAGATCACCATGCAGCTGGACCTGACTCCTAGTGTGTGGGAGGAGGGAGAGGAGGCAGCTGCTGGAAATGGTGATGGAGAGAAGATACAGGAGGCATCTGCTGGTGGAGAAAATGGTGTGGAAACTGGTGGCAGCACTAGTGGAGCTGCTGGACCCGAGGGAGGAGAGAAGCAGCAGGGAAAAACTAAGAAGCCGAAAGGTGTCGTTATGAAGGGATGGGAGACACCCGTCTCCAGGCCAGGACGTACCCGTATGGCTACTAAGAAGCTGACTGCAGGAACTGATGCAGCAGAGCAGCAGCTAGGGACCGAAGAGGCATTGCTGATTCTACCTCATGGCTATGACCCAGATGAGGAGGATGAGCCTGCGTACTGTTTTCTTGCCCCTGCACCAAAGGAACCAGCTAGCATGGAGGAGGCATTAGCTGGAACAGATAGGGACAAGTGGCTGGCTTCTAGGGATGCTGAGTACCAGAGTCTGCTGGAGAATAGGACATGGGATCTGGTGGTGCTGCCTGATGGGAAGAAAGCGATACAATGCAAGTGGGTGCTGAGGATCAAGACCGATGACAAGGGGCAGGTCACCATCTACAAGAGTAGGCTGGTGGCGAAGGGGTTTATGCAGAAGGAGAAGCAGGACTTCAACGAGATCTTTGCTCCCACTGCCAAACCCCCTACCCTTCGTGTCTTGTTGGCAGATGCAGCTGTTAGTGGGAAATTCATCATTCAGATGGATATTTCAACGGCATTCCTGAATGGGATTTTAGAGGAGGATGTGTACATGACGCAGCCGCCTGGGTATGAGGATGGTACGGGCAGGGTGTGCAAGCTCAACAAGTCCATCTACGGCTTGAAGCAGGCGCCACGCTGCTGGTACCAGAAGTTGGCAGCTGTTTTAGAGGAGATGGGATTCAGGACCAGCAGCTGTGATGAGAGCCTCTTTCTCAAGGGCGAGGGGGAGAAGCTGGTGCTGTTTCTGGTCTATGTGGACGACATTCTTCTCTTCAACAGCAGCATGAAGGAGATCCAGAAAGTGCAGCAGCAACTGATGGAAAACTTCAAGTGCAAGAACCTTGGGGAGGTAAAGTACTACCTCGGGATGCACGTGGAGAGGGATCCTGATCACAGGTGGTTGAAGCTGCACCAGGAGAAGTTCATCAAGGAGCTGGGGGAGAAGTATGGGATTGAGAATGAGCGCAAGGTTGCAACTCCCCTGCCAGCAGAATTCAAGCTTGTGAAGGCTGCAGAGGATGAAGGGGTTGAAGCTGAAGAGCAGCAGCAATTTCAGTCCTTGGTGGGCAGCCTCTTGTACGCAGCAGTTCACACAAGGCCCGACATCTCTTTCTCGGTTGGGCAGCTGGCTAGGGTGGTGCATAATCCATCAGAGGAGCAGGTGGATGCAGCTGAGCGTGTGGTGAAGTACCTGAACTCTCACCCAAGCATGGATTTCAATACTCCGCATCTGCACAGGTGAAGCAGAAAGGGGTGGAGGTGCTGAAAGAGAAGGGGGAGAGGCTTGGAGAAGGCAAGCTATTTCTCACTTGCTTTACCGATGCTACGTGGGCTTCTGAGAAGGAAGATTCCTCATCTGTGGGAGGATACATCTGCGTAGTTGGGGGAGGACCTGTTAGTTGGAGGTCCAAGAAGCAGACGGAGACGGCACTCTCTTCCGTAGAATCAGAGTACATGGCGATGTTCCATGGGGTGAAGGAGGTGATTTGGCTGAGGAGGCTGTTAGAGGAGATTGGCCAGGAGCAGAAGGTTGCTACGCCGTTGTTTTGTGATAGCAAGGGGGCTCTTGGGATGGCCAAGAACGCTGTGCTTCATGGGCTGAACAAGCACATGCGTATCAAGTGGCACTGGCTGCGTAAGGAGGTGAAGAGGGGGACGGTGAATCCAATCTACATCAAGACTCACCAGCAGCCAGCAGACTTTCTCACCAAGAGGCTTGCGGATGAGCCTCATTGGCGTTGTGTGCGCATGAGTGGAATGAGCATGAACTAGCATGGAATGACGGGGATACAGCCGCAGGCTGAGGGGGAGTGTGTTTGTTAGGTGCAAATGCACATTGCACGACATCCTGCCGTCTGCGTGTGCGAATGCATTTGCGTGTGAATGGAATGTTCGTATGTTTGTTTGCTTTCGCATTTTTTCGCTTGATGCATTTGCAGGTACTCGCGCAATGTGCGCTTTGGCACAACATTGTACGCGCTATGAACAGTGCAAGCAGAAAGGACGAGCTCGCAAAGGAACCCAAGATGGAAGCTTTGCAGTTCGGTTGAGTTGATTGCGCAGATTCAGTTCTATCCAACTCGAAATTGTACTGTTTTGTTTGGTTAACTATAGTGTAGCAGGGAAGGCACTATAGGGTACAATTTAGGTGAAGGTTGGATGTTGTTTGTCTGTATCTGCATGCTACAAGGCCAGGGGAAACCAGCGAAACCAGCATTTGGCTGGTTGGGCAAAGACAAAACAGGTTCTGTTTTTAGAACCTGAACCTGGTTGTTGTTTTCCCAGGTTGGAAAAACAGAACCAGAGGTTGTTTACCAACCTACCCTGCTATTTTGTCCAGCCAGGGTGGTTCTGTTGCTTGGAATTATTTGGGATCATCCCTGGTTGTTCCCAGGTTGATTCCCAAGGTCCTTGCTAGCTAGAACTATTTAATCCTTCTCTGTTTGTACCTGAATATAGTCAAATTGATTCAAGCGAATTCCTTCCTCGCTGGAATTTCGTTTCTGCGCTATTCGACGGCGGAATGCTACCGAGTCAACGCTAGTATGCTAGCACTCCAACGCTAGGCAAACGCTGTCCGAGCCGTAACTTAGTAATGGCAGAACTTTTCGCGAGGCAACTTGGCTCATTTTAAAGCTCTTGGAGCGAGCTTCGATATAGCGAATTCTCAGCTTAATCCGACCGACGGTCTGCACGGCACGCTGCGCGACGTTCAAGGTACTCTTGCTGTTTTGACTAAGTCCTTCTTGATCCCTCTCTCTACAAACTCGGACCCGAGGATAGGGCTGGTCTTGTACCAGGCACCCAGGGACCCTTGGAGGTGACCCCGAGGAGAGGTTTTAAGTTTGATTAAGTCCTAATAGCTTGAGTTTATTAGGCCCTTACACCAACACAAAGAAGGACGACGACTCCAACAACCAACAAGGAGGTACCGGTTGGGGTCGCGGTGCGAAATCTGGACGTGGGGGCAAATCGGGTGCTGGTGGCAAAATGAAAGGGAGTTGCTGGTATTGTGAGAAGGAGGGGCACCCCTGGTTTTTGTGCTATAAGAAACCCGATGGATGGAACCCCCAGAATCGTCACCAGGATGGCGGCGCGCGGAGGAACAAAAAAAATGGCGCAAACATGGTCGCTGATTCGTCCGACAACAACCCGAAGAGCAACGGTGGTGCGGAGAAGAAGGAGCGCACCGCGGGCCAGTTTTTCCATACTGGAGAGCAGAAGGAGCAAGGCCACGCCTCTGCCAAGGTTGGAGCACAGCTGCACCCCCTGGACTATAAGGTGTTGGACACGGGCGCTGCTTAGCTGCTGGACGACGTACGCGCTGCACCGATTAACGAGGTGTGCTCCGCCTCTGGACACGCGCTGAAGGTGGCTGGTGCGGGACGAGCTGCGTTTAAGGGAGCCGGTGGTGCTGCACGACGTTCTCCTCGTCCCCAACATTTGGGGAGCGGTATTTCCTTACAATTGTGGATGATTGGAGCAGACTGATGTGGGCGTATCCGCTGAAGCAGAAGGACCACGCCGCCTCTACGATACGGGACGATTAACTGCCATTCGTGGAGAAGCAGGCGGAGTGTGTAGTGAAGCGGATTAGGACAGACCGGGGTGGTGAGTTCCTTGGAGCTGAGATGACGGCCTGGCTCAAGAAGCAGAGCATCCAGAGGGAGCTGACCACGGCTTACACCCCACAGTCCAACGGTGTAGTAGAACGGGCAAACCGGACCATTCTGGAGACAGCTAGGGCGCTGCTCATAGAATCTGGGCTGAGCAATTCTATGTGGCCTCATGCTGTTCGGCACGCTACCGTCACTAGGAACAGGGTGCTCACCAAGGTTGGGGATGACTCGTGGGTGTCGTTTCAAGCTTGGGAGGAAGCCGCCGGTAGACATGCTGAGGGTGTTCGATTTCACGGTGTGTGCATTTGGGGCTGGCTGCTAAGAGCAAGGGATGGCTGCTGTGGGAACCATCCAAGGGTGTGTTGTTTGACAGCAGGGATGTGAAATTCATTGAGGGCATGATGTATGGGAGCTGGGAGAAACAGCCGGAGGCCCGGGTGTCCCAGCAGATGGAGCAGATCACCATGCAGCTGGACCTGACTCCTAGTGTGTGGGAGGAGGGAGAGGAGGCAGCTGCAGGGAATGGTGATGGAGAGAAGGTACAGGAGGCACCTGCTGGTGGAGAAAATGGTGTGGAAACTGGCGGCAGCACTAGTGGAGCTGCTGGATCCGAGGGAGGAGAGCAGCAGCAGGGGAAAACTAAGAAGCCGAAGGGTGTCGTTATGAGGGGATGGGAGACACCCGTCTCCAGGCCAGGACGTACCCGTATGGCTACTAAGAAGCTGACTGCAGGATCAGGTGTAGCGGAGCAGCAGCTGGGGACCGAGGAGGCAATGTTAATTCTACCTCATGGCTATGACCCGGATGAGGAGGACGAGCCTGCATACTGTTTTCTTGGCCCTGCACCAGAGGAACCAGCTAGCATGGAGGAGGCACTAGCTGGATCAGATAGGGACAAGTGGCTGGCTTCTAGGGATGCTGAGTACCAGAGCCTGCTAGAAAATGGGACATGGGATCTGGTGGTGCTGCCTGATGGGAAGAAAGCGATACAATGCAAGTGGGTGCTAAGGATCAAGACCGATGACAAGGGGCAGGTCGCCACCTAGAAGAGTAGGCTGGTGGCGAAGGGGTTTATGCAGAAGGAGAAGCAGGACTTTAGCGAGATCTTTGCTCCCACTGCGAAACCCCCGACCCTCCGTGTAGTTTTGGCATATGCAGCCGTTAGTGGGAAATTCATTATTCAGATGGATATTTCTGTTGGTGTAAGGGCCTAATAAACTCAAGCTATTAGGACTTAATCAAACTTAAAACCTCTCCTCGGGGTCACCTCCAAGGGTCCCTGGGTGCCTGGTACAAGACCAGCCCCTATCCTCGGGTCCGAGTTTGTAGAGAGAGGGATCAAGAAGGACTTAGTCAAAACAGCAAGAGTACCTTGAACGTCGCGCAGCGTGCCGTGCAGACCGTCGGTCGGATTAAGCTGAGAATTCGCTATATCGAAGCTCGCTCCAAGAGCTTTAAAATGAGCTAAGTTGCCTCGCGAAAAGTTCTGCCATTACGAAGTTCTGGCTCGGACAGCGTTTGCCTAGCGTTGGAGTGCTAGCATACTAGCGTTGACTCGGGTAGCATTCCGCCGTCGAATAGCGCAGAAACGAAATTCCAGCGAGGAAGGAATTCGCTTGAATCAATTTGACTATATTCAGGTACAAACAGAGAAGGATTAAATAGTTCTAGCTAGCAAGGACCTTGGGAATCAACCTGGGAATAACCAGGGATGATCCCAAATAATTCCAAGCAACAGAACCAACCTGGCTGGACAAAATAGCAGGTGGTAGGTTGGTAAACAACCTCTGGTTCTGTTTTTCCAACCTGGGAAAACAACAACCAGGTTCAGGTTCTAAAAACAGAACCTGTTTTGTCTTTGCCTAACCAGCCAAATGCTGGTTCCGCTGGTTTCCCCTGGCCTTGTAGCATGCAGATACAGACAAACAACATCCAACCTTTACCTAAATTGTACCCCTATAGTGCCTTCCCTGCTACACTATAGTTAACCAAACAAAACAGTACAATTTCGAGTTGGATAGAACTGAATCTGCGCAATCAACTCAACCGAACTGCAAAGCTTCCATCTTGGGTTCCTTTGTGAGCTCGTCCTTTCTGCTTGCACTGTTCATAGCGCGTACAATGTCGTGCCGAAGCGCACATTGCGCGAGTACCTGCAAATGCATCAAGCGAAAAATGCGAAAGCAAACAAACACACGAACACACCATTCACACGCAAATGCATTCGCACACGCATACTCGTACAAACAGACGGCAGGATGTCGTGCAATGTGCATTTGCACCCAACAATTTCAACGGCATTCCTCAATGGGATTTTAGAGGAGGATGTGTACATGACGCAGCCGCCTGGGTATAAGGATGGTACGGGCAGGGTGTGCAAGCTCAACAAGTCCATCTACGGCTTGAAGCAGGCGCCACGCTGCTGGTACCAGAAGTTGGCAGCTGTTTTAGAGGAGATGGGATTCAGGACCAGCAGCTGTGATGAGAGCCTCTTTCTCAAAGGCGAGGGGGAGAAGCTGGTGCTGTTTCTGGTCTATGTGGACGACATTCTTCTCTTCAGCAGCAGCATGAAGGAGATCCAGAAAGTGCAGCAGCAACTGATGGAAAACTTCAAGTGCAAGAACCTTGGGGAGGTAAAGTACTACCTCGGGATGCACGTGGAGAGGGATCCTGATCACAGGTGGTTGAAGCTGCACAAGGAGAAGTTCATCAAGAAGCTGGGGGAGAAGTATGGGATTGAGAATGAGCGCAAGGTTGCAACTCCCCTGCCAGCAGAATTCAAGCTTGTGAAGGCTGCAGAGGATGAAGGGGTTGAAGCCGAGGAGCAGCAGCAATTTCAGTCCTTGGTGGGCAGCCTCTTGTACGCAGCGGTTCACACGAGGCCCGGCATCTCTTTCTCGGTTGGGCAGCTGGCTAGGGTGGTGCAGAATCCATCAGAGAAGCAGATGAATGCAGCTGAGCGTGTGGTGAAGTATCTGAACTCTCACCCAAGCATTGAAGTTCAAGACTCCGCATCTGCACATGTGAAACAGAATAGGGTGGAGGTGCTGAAAGAGAAGGGGGAGAGGCTTGGAGAAGGCAAGCTCTTTCTAACTTGCTTCACTGATGCTACTTGGGCTTCTGAGAAGGAGGATTCTTCATCTGTGGGAGGATACACTTGCATATTTGGGGGAGGACCTGTTAGTTGGAGGTCCAAGAAGCAGACGGAGACGGCACTC
Organism: Closterium sp. Yama58-4; assembly: GCA_947470075.1. Classification (NCBI taxonomy): domain Eukaryota; kingdom Viridiplantae; phylum Streptophyta; class Zygnematophyceae; order Desmidiales; family Closteriaceae; genus Closterium; species Closterium sp. Yama58-4. The sequence goes on along the minus strand of CANIUD010000662.1, from coordinate 151,988 downwards.
TCTTCCGTAGAATCAGAGTACATGGCGATGTTCCATGGGGTGAAGGAGGTGATTTGGCTGAGGAGGCTGTTAGAGGAGATTGGCCAGGAGCAGAAGGTTGCTACGCCGCTGTTTTGTGATAGCAAGGGCGCTCTGGGAATGGCCAAGAACGATGTGCTTCATGGGCTGAACAAGCACATGCGTATCAAGTGGCACTGGCTGTGTAAGGAGGTGAAGAGGGGGACGGTGAATCCGATCTACATCAAGACTTACCAGCAGCCAGCAGACTTTCTCACCAAGAGGCTTGTGGATGAGCCTCATTGGCGTTGTATGCGCATGAGTGGAATGAGCATGAACTAGCATGGAATGATGGGGATGCAGCCGGCAGGCTGAGGGGGAGTGTGTTGGGTGCAAATTCATATTGCACGACATCCTGCCGTCTGTTTGTACAAGTATGCGTGTGCGAATGCATTTGGGTGTAAATGGAATGTTCGTGTGTTTGTTTGCTTTCACAATTTTTGCTTGATGCATTTGCAGGTATTCGCGCAATGTGCGCTTTGGCAGAACATTGTACGCGCTATGAACAGTGCAAGCAGAAAGGACAAGCTCGCAAAGGAACCCAAGATGGAAGCTTTGCGGTTCGGTTAAATTGATTGCGCAGATCCAGTTCTATCCAACTCGAAATTGTACTGTTTTGTTTGGATGATTATAGTTTAGCACCGCAAGCACTATAGGGGTACAATTTAGGTAAAGGTTGGATGTTGTTTGTCTGTAGCTGCATTCTACAGGGTCGGGGGAATCCAGCGGAACCAGCATTTGGCTGGTTGGGCAAAGACAAAACAGGTTCTGTTTTTAGAACCTGAACCTGGTTGTTGTTTTCCCAGGTTGGAAAAACAGAACCAGAGGTTGTTTACCAACCTACCACCTGCTATTTTGTCCAGCTAGGTTGGTTCTGTTGCTTGGAATTATTTGGGATCATCCCTGGTTGTTCCTAGGTTGATTCCCAAGGTCCTTGCTAGCTAGAACTATTTATTCCTTCTCTGTTTGTACCTGGATATAGTCAATTGATTCAAGCAAATTCCTTCCTCGCTGGAATTTCGTTTCCACTCAGTTCGACGGCGGAATGCTACCCGAGTCAATGCTACAACGCTAGCACTCTAACGCTAGTCAAACGCTGTCTAGGCCATAACTTCGTAATGGCAGAACTTTTCGCGAGGCAACTTGGCTTATTTTAAAGCTCTTGGAGCGAGCTTCGTTATAGCGAATTCTCAGCTTAATCCGATCGACGGTCTGCACAGCACGCTGCGCGACGTTCAAGGTACTCTCGTTATTTTGGCTAAGTCATTCTTGGTTCCTCTCTCTACAAACTCGGACCAGAGGATAGGGGCTGGTTTTGTACCAGGCACCCAAGGACCCTTGGAGGTGACCCCGAGGAGAGGTATTAAGTTTGATTAAGTCCTAATAGTTTGAGTTTATTAGGCCCTTACACCAACAAGTCTTAGTACCATCCACATGGGTACATTATGCACTAACTGTTGGTGTAAGGGCCTAATAAACTTAAGCTATTAGGACTTAATCAAACTTAAAACCTCTCCTCGGGGTCACCTCCAAGGGTCCCTGGGTGCCTGGTACAAGACCAGCCCCTATCCTCGGGTCCGAGTTTGTAGAGAGAGGGATCAAGAAGGACTTAGTCAAAACAGCAAGAGTACCTTGAACGTCGCGCAGCGTGCCGTGCAGACCATCGATCGGATTAAGCTGAGAATTCGCTATATCGAAGCTCGCTCCAAGAGCTTTAAAATGAGCCAAGTTGCCTCGCGAAAAGTTATGCCATTACTAAGTTATGGCTCAGACGGTGTTTGCCTAGCATTAGAGTGCTAGCGTACTAGCGTTGACTCGGGTAGCATTCCGCCAACGAACCGCGTAGAAACGAAATTCCAGCGAGGAAGGAATTCGCATGAATCAATTGACTATTTTCAGGTACAAACAGAGAAGGATTAAATACTTCTAGCTAGCAAGGACCTTGGGAATCAACCTGGGAACAACCAGGGATGATCCCAAATAATTCCAAGCAACAGAACCAACCTGGCTGGACAAAATAGCAGGTGGTAGGTTGGTAAACAACCTCTGGTTCTGTTTTTCCAACCTGGGAAAACAACAACCAGGTTCAGGTTCTAAAAACAGAACCTGTTTTGTCTTTGCCCAACCAGCCAAATGCTGGTTCCGCTGGTTTCCCCTGGCCTTGTAGCATGCAGATACAGACAAACAACATCCAACCTTCACCTAAATTGTACCCCTATAGTGCCTTCCCTGCTACACTATAGTTAACCAAACAAAACAGTACAATTTCGAGTTGGATAGAACTGAATCTGCGCAATCAACTCAACCGAACTGCAAAGCTTCCATCTTGGGTTCCTTTGCGAGCTCGTCCTTTCTGCTTGCACTGTTCATAGCGCGTACAATGTTGTGCCGAAGCGCACATTGCGCGAGTACCTGCGAATGCATCAAGCGAAAATTGTGAAAGCAAACAAACACACGAACACACCATTCACACGCAAATGCATTCGCACACGCATACTCGTACAAACAGACGGCAGGATGTCGTGCAATGTGCATTTGCACCCAACACACTCCCCCTCAGCCTGCCGGCTGCATCCCCGTCATTCCATGCTAGTTCATGCTCATTCCACTCATGCGCACACAACGCCAATGAGGCTCATCCGCAAGCCTCTTGGTGAGAAAGTCTGCTGGCTGCTGGTGAGTCTTGATGTAGATCGGATGCACCGTCCCCCTCTTCACCTCCTTACGCAGCCAGTGCCACTTGATACGCATGTGCTTGTTCAGCCCATGAAGCACAGCGTTTCTGGCCATCCCAAGAGCCCCCTTGCTATCACAAAACAGCGGCGTAGCAACTTTCTGCTCCTGGCCAATCTCCTCTAACAGCCTCCTCAGCCAAATCACCTCCTTCACCCCATGGAACATCGCCATGTACTCTGATTCTACGGAAGAGAGTGCCGTCTCCGTCTGCTTCTTGGACCTCCAACTAACAGGTCCTCCCCCAACTACGCAGATGTATCCTCCCACAGATGAGGAATCCTCCTTCTCAGAAGCCCACGTAGCATCGGTAAAGCAAGTGAGAAATAGCTTGCCTTCTCCAAGCCTCTCCCCCTTCTCTTTCAGCACCTCCACCCCTTTCTGCTTCACCTGTGCAGATGCGGAGTATTGAACTCCAATGCTTGGGTGAGAGTTCAGGTACTTCACCACACGCTCAGCTGCATCCACCTGCTCCTCTGATGGATTCTGCACCACCCTAGCCAGCTGCCCAACCGAGAAAGAGATGTCGGGCCTCGTGTGAACTGCTGCGTACAAGAGGCTGCCCACCAAGGACTGAAATTGCTGCTGCTCTTCAGCTTCAACCCCTTCATCCTCTGCAGCCTTCACAAGCTTGAATTCTGCTGGCAGGGGAGTTGCAACCTTGCGCTCATTCTCAATCCCATACTTCTCCCCCAGCTCCTTGATGAACTTCTCCTGGTGCAGCTTCAACCACCTGTGATCTGGATCCCTCTCCACGTGCATCCCGAGGTAGTACTTTACCTCCCCAAGGTTCTTGCACTTGAAGTTTTCCATCAGTTGCTGCTGCACTTTCTGGATCTCCTTCATGCTGCTGCTGAAGAGAAGAATGTCGTCCACATAGACCAGAAACAGCACCAGCTTCTCCCCCTCGCCCTTGAGAAAGAGGCTCTCATCACAGCTGCTGGTCCTGAATCCCATCTCCTCTAAAACAGCTGCCAACTTCTGGTACCAGCAGCGTGGCGCCTGCTTCAAGCCGTAGATGGACTTGTTGAGCTTGCACACCCTGCCCGTACCATCCTCATACCCAGGCGGCTGCGTCATGTACACATCCTCCTCTAAAATCCCATTCAGGAATGCCGTTGAAATATCCATCTGAATGATGAATTTCCCACTAACAGCTGCATCTGCCAACAAGACACGGAGGGTAGGGGGTTTGGCAGTGGGAGCAAAGATCTCGTTGAAGTCCTGCTTCTCCTTCTGCATAAACCCCTTCGCCACCAGCCTACTCTTGTAGATGGTGACCTGCCCCTTGTCATCGGTCTTGATCCTCAGCACCCACTTGCATTGTATCGCTTTCTTCCCATCAGGCAGCACCACCAGATCCCATGTCCTATTCTCCAGCAGACTCTGGTACTCAGCATCCCTAGAAGCCAGCCACTTGTCCCTATCTGGTCCAGCTAATGCCTCCTCCATGCTAGCTGGTTCCTCTGGTGCAGGGGCAAGAAAACAGTACGCAGGCTCATCCTCCTCATCCGGGTCATAGCCATGAGGTAGAATCAGCAATGCCTCTTCGGTCCCTAGCTGCTGCTCTGCTGCATCAGTTCCTGCAGTCAGCTTCTTAGTAGCCATACGGGTACGTCCTGGCCTGGAGACGGGTGTCTCCCATCCCTTCATAACGACACCCTTCGGCTTCTTAGTTTTTCCCTGCTGCTTCTCTCCTCCCTCGGGTCCAGCAGCTCCACTAGTGCTGCCGCCAGTTTCCACACCATTTTCTCCACCAGCAGATGCCTCCTGTACCTTCTCTCCATCACCATTTCCAGCAGCTGCCTCCTCTCCCTCCTCCCACACACTAGGAGTCAGGTCCAGCTGCATGGTGATCTGCTCCATCTGCTGGGACACCCTTGCCTCCGGCTGTTTCTCCCAGCTCCCATACATCATGCCCTCAATGAATTTCACATCCCTGCTGTCAAACAACACACCCTTGGATGGTTCCCACAGCAGCCATCCCTTGCTCTCAGCAGCCAGCCCCAAATGCACACACCAGATTGCACTTGCCCCCAACTTACTGCGGTAGGTCTTGGGGACGTGGGCGACTGCCATGCAACCAAACACCCTCAGCATGTCCACCGGCGGCTTCCTCCCAAGCCACCTCTCCAACGGCACCCACGAGTCATCCCCAACCTTGGTGAGCACCCTGTTCCTAGCGACAGTGGCGTGCCGGACAGCATGAGGCCACATAGAATTGCTCAGCCCAGATTCTATGAGCAGCGCCCTAGCTGTCTCCAGAATGGTCCGGTTTGCCCGTTCTGCTACACCATTGGACTGTGGGGTATAAGCCGTGGTCAGCTCTCTCTGGATGCCCTGCTTCTTGAGCCAGGCCGTCATTTCAGCTCCAAGGAACTCACCACCCCGGTCTGTCCTAATCCGCTTCACTACACACTCCGCCTGCTTCTCCACGAATGGCAGCCAATCGTCCCGTATCGTGGAGGCGGCGTGGTCCTTCTGCTTCAGCGGATACGCCCACATCAGCCTGCTCCAGTCATCCACAATTGTAAGAAAATACCGCTCCCCCTTGTGCCCTTGCACCGGCAGCGGCCCCACCAAGTCCATGTGAACCAGCTCCAAAGGCTTCTTGCTCCTGCCAGCCACACTATGGAAAGGGAAACGGGTGAACTTTGAAAGCAAACAGATTTCACAGTTGTCATCGGGTGGCTGTCCGTTCAGCTTCAGACCCTTAACGGCTCCATCCTTCTCCAGCTGCTTCAGCAAAGGCATTGCCACATGCCCTAAGCGCCGGTGTGCCGTTGCCCAATCTGTTTCCCCAGATCTGGCCGACACTTTCACACCAACCCCTCCAACGGCATTGCACTCCCCCTGGGATGCAGACCCCTCTCCAGCCTGCCCCCCACCATGCCACGCCAGGGCCGGCAGCTGCCACATAGATCTGTACACGTCCTTGCTCTCGTGCAGATCCCAAAGCACCCGATTGCCCAGCTTCCCCTTATAAGTGCGTGCCCCATCCGTGTTGGTGTTCACCCCAGCCTTGCCAAGCTTACGGAGGGAGATAAGGTTGGCCTTCAGGTCGGGGACGAAGAGAACGTCGTGCAGCACCACCGGCTTGCCATCCGCTCCCTTAAACGCAGCTCGTCCCGCACCAGCCACCTTCAACATGTGTCCAGAGGCGGAGCACACTTCATTGATCGGTGCAGCTCGTACTTCGTCCAGCAGGTCCTTGCGCGGCGTCATCGTCCAAGCAGCGCCTGTGTCCAACACCCAATAGTCTAGGGGGTGCAGCTCTGCTCCAACTTTGGCAGAGGCGTCTCCTTGCTCCCCCTTGTCTCCTACATGGAAGAATTGGCCCGCGGTGCGCTCCTTCTTCTTCTCCGCACCGCCGTTGCCCTTCGGGTTGTTGTCGGACGAATCAGCGACCATGTTGGCGCCGTTTTTCTGGTTCCTCCGCGCGCCGCCATCCTGGTGACGATTCTGGGGGGTCCATCCATCGGGTTTCTTATAGCACAAAAACCAGGGGTGCCCTTCCTTCTCACAATACCAGCAACTCCCTTTCATTTTGCCACCAGCACCCGACTTGCCCCCACGTCCAGATTTCGCACCGCGACCCCAACCGGTACCTCCTTGTTGGTCGTTGGAGTCGTCGTCTTTCTTTGCACCGCGTCCAGCACCACCGAAGCCACGTCGGCTCCCTTGCATCCCGTAGCCGCTGCTGCCGTCGTCTCCACCCCTCAGTTGGCGGCGACGGAAGTCCTCCTCCAGAATCTTCGTCCGCACCCACTCGAGCGTCCACAAGCTCTGGTTCTGCGGCAGGCTCAATCCGCTCGTAAATTGAAGCCACGATTCTGGCAGCAGCGAGAGCATCTTCAAGCACTTGGTCTGCTCCGGGTAGGTGATTCCCGCGGTCGCCAACTTCGCGTAGAGGTCGCGCATCTTGTCCAGGACTGGTTGCACCGGCTCTCCCTCGCTCAGGCGCAACGCGGACAGCTCCCTCTCCAGCATCAACGTTGCGACAACGGAGGTCGGGGCGTGCAGCTCCTTCAACACGGTCCACGCCTTCGGACCGCATTCAACCTCTGGCAGCAGGTGCATGACGTGGTGACGCTGGTTCAGCTCCAAACTCTGCGACATCAAATAGTAGCCAGCCGAGGAGCGCTCGTCCCAATCTTCCTGCAGCGTGGGGTCACTCGGTCTAGGCTCCTCCCCAATCATTAGTTTCAGCAAACCGATCTGACGGAAATATAATTGCATTTTCCAGGCCCAATCATCATAGCCCTCACCATTGAACTTCTCGACGGTGAAATTCTTCAGCACCTCCTTGACAAGCGAGCCCTGGTTTGTTCGCGCTCCCCTTGGCGCTGAAAGACCAGAATCTTGGCTGCCGCTACGATCTTGGGCTGAAGATTCACCAGCTCCCGCCGAGGTGTTGCCCGCCATAGCTACCTATAACGAGGATCACTATAACGCAGCTCTGATACCAGCTTGTTGGTGTAAGGGCCTAATAAACTTAAGCTATTAGGACTTAATCAAACTTAAAACCTCTCCTCGGGGTCACCTCCAAGGGTCCCTGGGTGCCTGGTACAAGACCAGCCCCTATCCTCGGGTCCGAGTTTGTAGAGAGAGGGATCAAGAAGGACTTAGTCAAAACAGCAAGAGTACCTTGAACGTCGCGCAGCGTGCCGTGCAGACCGTCGATCGGATTAAGCTGAGAATTCGCTATATTGAAGCTCGCTCCAAGAGCTTTAAAATGAGCCAAGTTGCCTCGCGAAAAGTTCTGCCATTACTAAGTTATGGCTCAGACGGTGTTTGCCTAGCATTAGAGTGCTAGCGTACTAGCGTTGACTCGGGTAGCATTCCGCCAATGAACCGCGTAGAAACGAAATTCCAGCGAGGAAGGAATTCGCATGAATCAATTGACTATTTTCAGGTACAAACAGAGAAGGATTAAATACTTCTAGCTAGCAAGGACCTTGGGAATCAACCTGGGAACAACCAGGGATGATCCCAAATAATTCCAAGCAACAGAACCAACCTGGCTGGACAAAATAGCAGGTGGTAGGTTGGTAAACAACCTCTGGTTCTGTTTTTCCAACCTGGGAAAACAACAACCAGGTTCAGGTTCTAAAAACAGAACCTGTTTTGTCTTTGCCCAACCAGCCAAATGCTGGTTCCGCTGGTTTCCCCTGGCCTTGTAGCATGCAGATACAGACAAACAACATCCAACCTTCACCTAAATTGTACCCCTATAGTGCCTTCCCTGCTACACTATAGTTAACCAGACAAAACAGTACAATTTCGAGTTGGATAGAACTGAATCTGCGCAATCAACTCAACCGAACTGCAAAGCTTTCATCTTGGGTTCCTTTGCGAGCTCGTCCTTTCTGCTTGCACTGTTCATAGCGCGTACAATGTTGTGCCGAAGCGCACATTGCGCGAGTACCTGCGAATGCATCAAGCGAAAATTGCGAAAGCAAACAAACACACGAACACACCATTCACACGCAAATGCATTCGCACACGCATACTCGTACAAACAGACGGCAGGATGTCGTGCAATGTGCATTTGCACCCAACATTAACTCTTAGCACCATCCATGTGGTTGATTAACGTATATAGTCTTTCCACCATCCACATACGTAAATCACGCACTTACGTTTAGTACCATCCATATGGGTAAATTATGTACTTACGTTTAGTACCATCTTTATAAGTGAGTAGCGTATATATTACTAGTACCATCCATATGGGTAAGTAACGCGCTTACTCTTAGCACCATCTATATGGGTAAGTTACGTACCTACTCTTAGCACCATCCATATGGGTTAGTAACGCATATACTTTTTAGCACTATCCACATGGGTAGATTACGCACTTACTTTTAGTACCATCCATATGATTGAGTAACGCACATACTTTTAGAACAATCCACAAGGGTAAATTACGTACCTATTCTTAGCTGCGGAGATAACTACTACAACGGGAGCTAGATTACGGCATAGGTACGTTTGTGGGAGTGATCGCAGCGTTCCTTAGTGTTTGCTTGTGTATTCTCTACGCACATATTCATGGGGAGAATCGGCAAGAGCTTGACTAGCAAAAGTTGTAAACAATGCTTGAACAAGCAAAGCAACAATGGACTAAATTAGATGCTAGCAAGCATGCAAGCAGGTCGACTGCCAGCGTAGCACGGTCGACCGCGTTTCAGCACGACAAGGTCAACCACGCTCCAGTTGTGGCCTGCCAACGCTGCAAGTCGACGGCGTGCCAACGCTGCTTCAAGGCGGCAGAGAAGCAGTGCACCTGCAGGACAGCAGCGCACCAACTTCGCAGGTGCTTGCAGCTGATTGGCGAGCTGTGCCCCGTCACATGCACAACACAGACGCCAAACTATCCTCGTGCCCACGACTGCACCTGATCCGCCACGTCGACCTCGGGATACCACCTCCGAGGTCGGCTTCACCAAAAACGCCTGGGTGACTGTCGCGCACTCCGCAAATCCCCGTCGCCCTAGTAACTTGGTCGACTCGGCAACGACAGAGTCGGCGTCGACTTGAGTGACCGGTGACGACCAGCTTCTGTACGTCGTGCTCGGCTACCATCCAGGTCGGCGACCACCCTTTGATCGACTTCACGAAGTCGGATACTCCTCAGGTCGGCGCCATGAAGTCGGCGCTCTGCCAGGTCGACCTTTTCTAGCCGACCAGATCTGCTAGACGCCGGCTACACCCAGGTCGGCATCCCCAAGTCGGCGTCCCCCTCAGACCTACTTCGCCAAGTTGGTCTCCATTTAAATTCGGCGCCCCCCTTCTAGGTCGACGTCCTTCTCATCGACCACAGGGTTGAAGTCGGCCGCCGGTGTCCCGAAGTCGGCAGCTTCACTGTGGCCCCGTGCAGGTCGACCACACCCGTCAACCCGCTCGCCCAAGACGGTGTTGCCCACTGCTGCAAGGTGGCTGTGCCTCCCGCACACCCGACCACGAAGTCGGCTCCGCCCAAGCAAGGACGGGGCCAACACACAACTCTCGTTGACACTCCCCTGCCGCGTTCACGCTTGGGCCTCCAGCCCATGCGGCAGCACTAATCAGAAAATAGCTTGTCGTCGTCCGCGTGCACACAACACACAGCACGCCGGTCACCGCACCAGCCGTGTAGAAGGGCATGGCACCAACTGCTGCACGCCGTCGTCACCGTCGCCGACGTCGGCCAAGCGCACTTGGCCAATTGCGATGGAGCACCGTCAGAAGGCTGGATAGTGCACCGCCTTCGTCAGGATGTTAGCCGGCAGCTCGGTGGTCGGGATCTACTTGAGCATGAACTTCTCGCACTTCACCATGCGCTGCAGCCAGGTGTACCGCCGCTCCGTGTGCTTGAGGTTGCCTTGCAGTCCCAAGCCCTCAGCGACGGTGATGTCCGACTTGTTGTCCAATCAAAGGACAGTCGGCTTCCCGGCGTCCAGCTGCCGGAACTCTGCGAGGAGGAAGCGAAGGCGGCGTCCCTTCTTGCCATCCTCGGTGGCCGACACGTACTCCGACTCGGTCGGCGTTAGTGTCGCGCACTTGATGCGCTGGCTCGACCAGGAGACTGTGGCCCCTCCAAAGACGAACACGTAGCCGCCCGTGCTCGTCTGGTTCTGCTTGTCGCCGGCGTCGTCGTCATCCACGTAGCCAACCAGCTCCAGCGACTTTGGACCACCGCCGAACTCCAGGGCGGTGTCACGAGTGTTGGCGAGGTAGGCGAGGCAGCGGTCGACCTTGCGCTACTGCTGGTTGCTCCTCACCGTGAGGCCGCTCCCCAGCTTACTGCAGGCGAAGGCGATGTCCGGCCTTGTCGTCGTCGCCGCGAACTGCAGCGAGCCAACCTTCTGCCGGTACTCCTCCTCCTGACGCTCCTGTGCCTCCTCGTCGTCGAACGTCAGCTCAGCGTAGGCGTCGACGGAAACCGGCGTCTTCAGGGTGCGCCCGGTCTTCTTCTCGTCGATGAACCGCCTGCGCAGCTTGTCGGCGTAGTTCTGCTGGTGCAGCCACAGCTTCCTCGCCGGCCTGTCGCGCACGATCTCCAGCCCGAGGTACTTCTCCACCGGTGAGGTCTCGCGCAGCTCAAAGGCGGCCTCCAGCAGCTCCTTCAGCATTGCGGTGCTGTAACTGGCGGCGAGCAGGTCCTCGACATAGACCAGCATCCAGCAGGCCACTTTGTCGTCGCCGACCTTGAAGTAGAGAGCCTCGTCGACCTGACTCTTCTTCCAGCCAGCGCCGACCAGCAAGTCGTTGAGCTTCTTGTACCACAGCGATGGCAGCTGCTTCAGCCCGTACAGACTCTTCAGCAGCTTGCACACCCAGCCGGTCCCGTCGTTGTAGTAGTCCGGCTGGTACATGTACAGCACCCTGTCGAGCTTGCTCTGCAGGAAGGCGTTCTTCATGTTGAGCTGCATCAGGTTGAGGTTGAGGACGGCGACGATTCTGAGAAAGATCCTTCAACATGACGTAGTTGTTTACCGTTGCATACGTCTCGTCGTAGTCGGTGCCATACACCTACGTGAAGCCTTCCACGACTAGCCTCGCCTTCTCCCGGGCAACGGTGTCGTCGACGTGGTACTTGGTCATCAGCACCCACCGGTTCTTCATGATGTTCACCCCGCGTGGGCGTTCGACCAGCTCCCAGGTGCCCATGCCAATGAGACTGCGGATCTCCTCGTCCATGGCGGCCTTCACCGCCTTGCCCTTCCTGCTCGCCAGCGCCTCCTTCACGGTCATCGTCGCGATGTTCCAGCGATGTTCAGGGTCGGCGTGCATGTCGGGGTCGAGCTCTAGCAGGTCAACATCGTCATCGGCGTCATCGTACAGCATGTCGTCGTCGTCGTTGTTGTACAGCGTGGTAAAGGCGGCTGGCGGGAGGCAGACGTGGTAGGCCAACCACTCAGGCGGCCCTCCAATCCGACCTGAACGCCGTAGTCCAGGCTGGTCGACCGGCACCTCCACCACATCGCTGTCGGTGGACTTCCCGGCGTTCGACTACTCCCCTGCATTGTCGCCGGCTTCACTGTCCTCGGCGTCCTGCTGCACCAAAGTCGGTGGCTTCCCCGCGGACGCCTCCTTCACCAACTTCACCGTGGTCGGCGTCACCTCCACCACCTGCTGCTCCCCTACTTTCGTCGGCTTTGCCTCCACGCTGACTTGCTTGACGTCATGTCGGCCACCGTCGATGCCTCTGGCGACGCCCCACTACTCCCCTCATCCTCGGAGGCCGACATAGGCGCTAGCTCATGCAGGTCGGCTACGAGGGATGGGGTGGCAGGAGTAGGGAGGAGGGAAAGGACGTCCTTGGCGTCCCCATCAACAGTCTCACTGACCTCGATGAGCAATGGGACTGTCGCCGTAGAGGTGTTTGTCGGCAGCTTAGCCTGCATCCGCCCCGACGCCGGCCCGTGCTTCGACTTTGTCACCTCCAGCGACATGGTCTCGTGGAATACCATGTCCGACGTGGTGACCATTTTGTTGTCAGTGAGGCAGAGGACCTCCTAGCCCTTGCTCTCCTCCGAGACACCGAGATCGAGGCCCCACCTGGCCTTCGGCTTTGTTTTCCCGATCAGCTGCCGCTTAGGGACCAGGAACTGCGCCATGCAGCCCCACACCTGGGCAAGCATCAAGTCCGGCTTCTTCCCGGTCAGCAGCTGGTACGGCGTCGTCCCCGGCGGCAGCGACGACCTCTCCAGGCAGTTGCGCACCTAGACAGCCTGCCGTAGTGCGAGGTGCCACTAGTGGTGCTGCACGCTCATGTGCAGCAGCATCGTACGCACCCACTCCACCACTGTTCTTATCTCCCGCTCCACCATGCCGTTCTGCTGCGGGGTGTACGGGCATGTAAGGTCGTGGAGGATGCTCTTGCTATCCGCGAAGTCGGTGAACTGCTTCCTGAGGAACTTCCCTCCCGGGTAAGAGCGCAGCATCAGCACCGACTTCTTCGTCTGCCGCTCAGCCACCAGCAGCCACCTCTCGAACTCCCGCTGTACGTCGGACTTCTTGGCGACCGGCCTCACCCACACGTAGCGGATCTTGCGATTCTTCAGCAGCAAGAATTACAGGCTGCTCTTCTTGGTAGCCACTCGAAACCGCCTGCACAAGTCGATGTGCACAACAGTGAGGGCGACATCGGCGTCCGACACTTTGTCGGGAAAGGTGTGCCGCACCAGGTTTCCATTGACGCACGAGACACACGGAGAGTCGGTGTTGGTCGACGGCTGGATGTCCATGCCGGTGGCCACACCGTGCTTCGCCGAGCTCGTGATGGTGTCGACGCTGATATGGGCAAGTCTCACATGTCATCTGGCCGGCATCGACTTCGTCGAGCAGGGACGAAGGTCGGTGCTGATGACCCGGCCGGTGTACATCGCTCGACCAAGCACGTCCCCCGCTGCGGAGACGAGCAGCATCCTGTCGCCATTGTTCTGCATCTTTACGCCGCTCTTCTTCAGCTGGCCAGCCGACAACAAGTTCGCCTGCACACCCGGAACATAGAGCACGTCAAGGATGAGCATCTGCTTCCCAGCCTCCCTTTGCAGAGCAACAGTGCCGCGCCTCTGGACGACTTGCAGTGCCCCATTCAAGCCGCGCTCATGCTTGGCGTTTCCGCTCGGCCCGAAGTCGATGAAGACCTCCTTCGTCCCCATCTGGTGGTGCGAGTAGCACCACCGCCGAGTTTGCCTGCACGGCTGCCGCCACCGCCTGGAAGTCCTCGCCGGCCTCCGGCGCCAGCGAGACGGTTGGCTCAACGACGCCAACCAGCGAGCACCACGCCTCCCCTGTTGGGTGCAAATTTACATTGCACGACATCCTGCCGTCTGTTTGTACGAGTATGCGTGTGCGAATGCATTTGGGTGTGAATGGAATGTTCGTGTGTTTGTTTGCTTTCGCAATTTTCGCTTGATGCATTTGCAGGTACTCGCGCAATGTGCGCTTCGGCACAACATTGTACGCGCTATGAACAGTGCAAGCAGGAAGGACGAGCTCGCAAAGGAACCCAAGATGGAAGCTTTGCAGTTCGGTTGAGTTGATTGCGCAGATTCAGTTCTATCCAACTCGGAATTGTACTGTTTTGTTTGGTTAACTATAGTGTAGCAGGGAAGGCACTATAGGGGTACAATTTAGGTGAAGGTTGGATGTTGTTTGTCTGTATCTGCATGCTACAAGGCCAGGGGAAACCAGCGGAACCAGCATTTGGCTGGTTAGGCAAAGACAAAACAGGTTCTGTTTTTAGAACCTGAACCTGGTTGTTGTTTTCCCAGGTTGGAAAAACAGAACCAGAGGTTGTTTACCAACCTACCACCTGCTATTTTGTCCAGCCAGGTTGGTTCTGTTGCTTGGAATTATTTGGGATCATCCCTGGTTGTTCCCAGGTTGATTCCCAAGGTCCTTGCTAGCTAGAACTATTTAATCCTTCTCTGTTTGTACCTGAATATAGTCAAATTGATTCAAGCGAATTCCTTCCTCGCTGGAATTTCGTTTCTGCGCTATTCGACGGCGGAATGCTACCCGAGTCAACGCTAGTATGCTAGCACTCCAACGCTAGGCAAACGCTGTCCGAGCCATAACTTCGTAATGGCAGAACTTTTCGCGAGGCAACTTGGCTCATTTTAAAGCTCTTGGAGCGAGCTTCGATATAGCGAATTCTCAGCTTAATCCGACCGACGGTCTGCACGGCACGCTGCGCGACGTTCAAGGTACTCTTGCTGTTTTGACTAAGTCCTTCTTGATCCCTCTCTCTACAAACTCGGACCCGAGGATAGGGGCTGGTCTTGTACCAGGCACCCAGGGACCCTTGGAGGTGACCCCGAGGAGAGGTTTTAAGTTTGATTAAGTCCTAATAGCTTGAGTTTATTAGGCCCTTACACCAACAAGCTGGTATCAGAGCTGCGTTATAGTGATCCTCGTTATAGGTAGCTATGGCGGGCAACACCTCGGCGGGAGCTGGTGAATCTTCAGCCCAAGATCGTAGCGGCAGCCAAGATTCTGGTCTTTCAGCGCCAAGGGGAGCGCGAACAAACCAGGGCTCGCTTGTCAAGGAGGTGCTGAAGAATTTCACCGTCGAGAAGTTCAATGGTGAGGGCTATGATGATTGGGCCTGGAAAATGCAATTATATTTCCGTCAGATCGGTTTGCTGAAACTAATGATTGGGGAGGAGCCTAGACCGAGTGACCCCACGCTGCAGGAAGATTGGGACGAGCGCTCCTCGGCTGGCTACTATTTGATGTCGCAGAGTTTGGAGCTGAACCAGCGTCACCACGTCATGCACCTGCTGCCGGAGGTTGAATGCGGTCCGAAGGCGTGGACCGTGTTGAAGGAGCTGCACGCCCCGACCTCCGTTGTCGCAACGTTGATGCTGGAGAGGGAGCTGTCCGCGTTGCGCCTGAGCGAGGGAGAGCCGGTGCAACCAGTCCTGGACAAGATGCGCGACCTCTACGCGAAGTTGGCGACCGCGGGAATCACCTACCCGGAGCAGACCAAGTGCTTGAAGATGCTCTCGCTGCTGCCGGAATCGTGGCTTCAATTTACGAGCGGATTGAGCCTGCCGCAGAACCAGAGCTTGTGGACGCTCGAGTGGGTGCGGACGAAGATTCTGGAGGAGGACTTCCGTCGCCGCCAACTGAGGGGTGGAGACGACGGCAGCAGCGGCTACGGGATGCAAGGGAGCCGACGTGGCAGAGGACGTGGCTTCGGTGGTGCTGGACGCGGTGCAAAGAAAGACGACGACTCCAACGACCAACAAGGAGGTACCGGTTGGGGTCGCGGTGCGAAATCTGGACGTGGGGGCAAGTCGGGTGCTGGTGGCAAAATGAAAGGGAGTTGCTGGTATTGTGAGAAGGAAGGGCACCCCTGGTTTTTGTGCTATAAGAAACCCGATGGATGGACCCCCCAGAATCGTCACCAGGATGGCGGCGCGCGGAGGAACCAGAAAAACGGCACCAACATGGTCGCTGATTCGTCCGACAACAACCCGAAGGGCAACGGCGGTGCGGAGAAGAAGAAGGAGCGCACCGCGGGCCAATTCTTCCATGTGGGAGACAAGGGGGAGCAAGGAGACGCCTCTGCCAAAGTTGGAGCAGAGCTGCACCCCCTAGACTATTGGGTGTTGGACACAGGCGCTGCTTGGACGATGACGCCGCGCAAGGACCTGCTGGACGAAGTACGAGCTGCACCGATCAATGAAGTGTGCTCCGCCTCTGGACACATGTTGAAGGTGGCTGGTGCGGGACGAGCTGCGTTTAAGGGAGCGGATGGCAAGCCGGTGGTGCTGCACGACGTTCTCTTCGTCCCCGACCTGAAGGCCAACCTTATCTCCCTCCGTAAGCTTGGCAAGGCTGGGGTGAACACCAACACGGATGGGGCACGCACTTATAAGGGGAAGCTGGGCAATCGGGTGCTTTGGGATCTGCACGAGAGCAAGGACGTGTACAGATCTATGTGGCAGCTGCCGGCCCTGGCGTGGCATGGTGGGGGGCAGGCTGGAGAGGGGTCTGCATCCCAGGGGGAGTGCAATGCCGTTGGAGGGGTTGGTGTGAAAGTGTCGGCCAGATCTGGGGAGACAGATTGGGCAACGGCACACCGGCGCTTAGGGCATGTGGCAATGCCTTTGCTGAAGCAGCTGGAGAAGGATGGAGCCGTTAAGGGTCTGAAGCTGAACGGACAGCCACCCGATGACAACTGTGAAATCTGTTTGCTTTCAAAGTTCACCCGTTTCCCTTTCCATAGTGTGGCTGGCAGGAGCAAGAAGCCTTTGGAGCTGGTCCACATGGACTTGGTGGGGCCGCTGCCGGTGCAAGGGCACAAGGGGGAGCGGTATTTTCTTACAATTGTGGATGACTGGAGCAGGCTGATGTGGGCGTATCCGCTGAAGCACAAGGACCACGCCGCCTCCACGATACGGGACGATTGGCTGCCATTCGTGGAGAAGCAGGCGGAGTGTGTAGTGAAGCGGATTAGGACAGACCGGGGTGGTGAGTTCCTTGGAGCTGAAATGACGGCCTGGCTCAAGAAGCAGGGCATCCAGAGAGAGCTGACCACGGCTTATACCCCACAGTCCAATGGTGTAGCAGAACGGGCAAACCGGACCATTCTGGAGACAGCTAGGGCGCTGCTCATAGAATCTGGGCTGAGCAATTCTATGTGGCCTCATGCTGTCCGGCACGCCACTGTCGCTAGGAACAGGGTGCTCACCAAGGTTGGGGATGACTCGTGGGTGCCGTTGGAGAGGTGGCTTGGGAGGAAGCCGCCGGTGGACATGCTGAGGGTGTTCGGTTGCATGGCAGTCGCCCACGTCCCCAAGACCTACCGCAGTAAGTTGGGGGCGAGTGCAATCTGGTGTGTGCATTTGGGGCTGGCTGCTGAGAGCAAGGGATGGCTGCTGTGGGAACCATCCAAGGGTGTGTTGTTTGACAGCAGGGATGTGAAATTCATTGAGGGCATGATGTATGGGAGCTGGGAGAAACAGCCGGAGGCCCGGGCGTCCCAGCAGATGGAGCAGATCACCATGCAGCTGGACCTGACTCCTAGTGTGTGGGAGGAGGGAGAGGAGGCAGCTGCTGGAAATGGTGATGGAGAGAAGGTACAGGAGGCATCTGCTGGTGGAGAAAATGGTGTGGAAACTGGCGGCAGCACTAGTGGAGCTGCTGGACCCGAGGGAGGAGAGAAGCAGCAGGGAAAAACTAAGAAGCCGAAGGGTGTCGTTATGAAGGGATGGGAGACACCCGTCTCCAGGCCAGGACGTACCCGTATGGCTACTAAGAAGCTGACTGCAGGAACTGATGCAGCAGAGCAGCAGCTAGGGACCGAAGAGGCATTGCTGATTCTACCTCATGGCTATGACCCGGATGAGGAGGATGAGCCTGCGTACTGTTTTCTTGCCCCTGCACCAGAGGAACCAGCTAGCATGGAGGAGGCATTAGCTGGACCAGATAGGGACAAGTGGCTGGCTTCTAGGGATGCAGAGTACCAGAGTCTGCTGGAGAATAGGACATGGGATCTGGTGGTGCTGCCTGATGGGAAGAAAGCGATACAATGCAAGTGGGTGCTGAGGATCAAGACCGATGACAAGGGGCAGGTCACCATCTACAAGAGTAGGCTGGTGGCGAAGGGGTTTATGCAGAAGGAGAAGCAGGACTTCAACGAGATCTTTGCTCCCACTGCCAAACCCCCTACCCTCCGTGTCTTGTTGGCAGATGCAGCTGTTAGTGGGAAATTCATCATTCAGATGGATATTTCAACGGCATTCCTGAATGGGATTTTAGAGGAGGATGTGTACATGACGCAGCCGCCTGGGTATGAGGATGGTACGGGCAGGGTGTGCAAGCTCAACAAGTCCATCTACGGCTTGAAGCAGGCGCCACGCTGCTGGTACCAGAAGTTGGCAGCTGTTTTAGAGGAGATGGGATTCAGGACCAGCAGCTGTGATGAGAGCCTCTTTCTCAAGGGCGAGGGGGAGAAGCTGGTGCTGTTTCTGGTCTATGTGGACGACATTCTTCTCTTCAGCAGCAGCATGAAGGAGATCCAGAAAGTGCAGCAGCAACTGATGGAAAACTTCAAGTGCAAGAACCTTGGGGAGGTAAAGTACTACCTCGGGATGCACGTGGAGAGGGATCCAGATCACAGGTGGTTGAAGCTGCACCAGGAGAAGTTCATCAAGGAGCTGGGGGAGAAGTATGGGATTGAGAATGAGCGCAAGGTTGCAACTCCCCTGCCAGCAGAATTCAAGCTTGTGAAGGCTGCAGAGGATGAAGGGGTTGAAGCTGAAGAGCAGCAGCAATTTCAGTCCTTGGTGGGCAGCCTCTTGTACGCAGCAGTTCACACGAGGCCCGACATCTCTTTCTCGGTTGGGCAGCTGGCTAGGGTGGTGCAGAATCCATCAGAGGAGCAGGTGGATGCAGCTGAGCGTGTGGTGAAGTACCTGAACTCTCACCCAAGCATTGGAGTTCAATATTCCGCATCTGCACAGGTGAAGCAGAAAGGGGTGGAGGTGCTGAAAGAGAAGGGGGAGAGGCTTGGAGAAGGCAAGCTATTTCTCACTTGCTTTACCGATGCTACATGGGCTTCTGAGAAGGAGGATTCCTCATCTGTAGGAGGATACATCTGCGTAGTTGGGGGAGGACCTGTTAGTTGGAGGTCCAAGAAGCAGACGGAGACGGCACTCTCTTCCGTAGAATCAGAGTACATGGCGATGTTCCATGGGGTGAAGGAGGTGATTTGGCTGAGGAGGCTGTTAGAGGAGATTGGCCAGGAGCAGAAAGTTGCTACGCCGCTGTTTTGTGATAGCAAGGGGGCTCTTGGGATGGCCAGGAACGCTGTGCTTCATGGCCTGAACAAGCACATGCGTATCAAGTGGCACTGGCTGCGTAAGAAGGTGAAGGTTGGATGTTGTTTGTCTGTATCTGCATGCTACAAGGCCAGGGGAAACCAGCGGAACCAGCATTTGGCTGGTTAGGCAAAGACAAAACAGGTTCTGTTTTTAGAACCTGAACCTGGTTGTTGTTTTCCCAGGTTGGAAAAACAGAACCAGAGGTTGTTTACCAACCTACCACTTGCTATTTTGTCCAGCCAGGTTGGTTCTGTTGCTTTGAATTATTTGGGATCATCCCTGGTTGTTCCCAGGTTGATTCCCAAGGTCCTTGCTAGCTATAACTATATATTCCTTCTCTGTTTGTACCTGGATATAGTCAATTGATTCAAGCGAATTCCTTCCTCGCTGGAATTTCGTTTCTACGCGGTTCGTTGGCGGAATGCTACCCGAGTCAATGCTAGTATGCTAGCACCCCAACGCTAGGCAAACGCTGTCCGAGCCAGAACTTCGTAATGGCAGAACTTTTCGCAAGGCAACTTGGCTGATTTTAAAGCTCTTGGAGGGAGCTTCGATATAGCGAATTCTCAGCTTAATCCGATCGACGGTCTGCACGGCACGCTGCGCGACGTTCAAGGTACTCTTGCTGTTTTGACTAAGTCCTTCTTGATCCCTCTCTCTACAAACTCGGACCCGAGGATAGGGGCTGGTCTTGTACCAGGCACCCAGGGACCCTTGGAGGTGACCCCGAGGAGAGGTTTTAAGTTTGATTAAGTCCTAATAGCTTGAGTTTATTAGGCCCTTACACCAACTAGTCGGCAGCGTAACAACGCTGCAGCGAGGCAGCTGCACAGCGTTGCACCCGCAGGACAGCAATGCACCTGCTTCGCAGGTGCTCATAGCTGGTTGGCGTGCAGTGCCTCGTCACATCACAGCGCAGATGCCAAGCTTACCACGTGCCCACGACTGCACCTGATTCTCCACGTCGACATCGGGATATCACACCGAAGTTGGCTTCGCAAGAATCTCATGGGCGACGCTCACGCACCCCGCAGCGCCCGTCGCCTGGGTAACTGCGTCGACCGGGCAACCAGGTTGGCGTCCAGGCGCCCAGGACGCCGTCCAGACGTCCAGATTGGCGTCCAGGCAACCAGGACGCCGTCCAGACGCCCAGGTCAGTGTTCAGGCGCTCAGAACGCCGTCCAGTGGCCCAAGTTGGCATCAAGGCGCCAAGGACGGCGTCCCCCACTAAACCAGGTGGGCTGCGCTCCCCGCACATCCGACAACGATGTCGGATCCGCCCAAGCGAGGACGGGGCCAACATACAACTCGCGTTGATACTTGGTACCTTCAGCTGGGTAAATTATGCACTTACTCTTAGCCCTATCCATATGGGTAAGTAACACACTTACTCGTATCACCATCCGCATGGATTAGTTATACCCTTACTCTTAGTACCATCCGTATGGGTGAGCAACGCATATACTCTTAGTACCATCCATATGGGTAAGTAACACAAATACTCTTAGCAACATCCAATGGATCAATTATGCACTTTCTTTTAATATCATCCAAATGTGTGAGTAACGCATATACTCTTAGTACCATCCATATGGGTAAGTAACGTGCTTACACTTAGCACTATCCACATGGGTAAGTTACTCTTATAACTATGCATATGGAGGAATATCGCATATATTCTTAGAACCATTTATATGGATAAATTCCGCACTTAGTCTTAGTACCAGCCACATGGGTAAGTGTTGGGTGCAAATTTACATTGCACGACATCCTGCCGTCTGTTTGTCGTGTATACGTGTGCGAATGCATTTGGGTGTGAATGGAATATTCGTGTGTTTGTTTGCTTTCGCAATTTTCGCTTGATGCATTTACAGGTACTCGCGCAATGTGCGCTTCGGCACAACATTGTACGCGCTATGAACAGTGCAAGCAGAAAGGACGAGCTCGTAAAAGATCCCAAGATGGAAGCTTTGCGGTTCGGTTGAATTGATTGCGCAGATTTAGTTCTATCCAACTCGAAATTGTACTGTTTTGTTTGGTTAACTATAGTGTAGTAGGGCAGGCACTATAGGGGTACAATTTAGGTGAAGGTTGGATGTTGTTTGTCTGTATCTGCATGCTACACGGCCAGGGGAAACCAGCGGAACCAGCATTTGGCTGGTTGGGCAAAGACAAAACAGGTTTTGTTTTTAGAACCTGAACCTGGTTGTTTTCCCAGGTTGGAAAAACAGAACCAGAGGTTGTTTACCAACCTACCACCTGCTATTTTGTCCAGCCAGGTTGGTTCTGTTGCTTGGAATTATTTGGGATCATCCCTGGTTGTTTCCAGGTTGATTCCCAAGGTCCTTGCTAGCTATAACTATTTATTCCTTGTCTGTTTATACTTGGACATACTCAATTGATTCAAGCTGATTCCTTCCTTGCTAAAATTTTGTTTCTACGCGGTTCGACGGCGGAATGCTACCCAAGTCAACGCTAGTACGCTAGCACTCCAATGCTAGGCAAACGCTGTCCGAGCCATAATTTTGTAATAATGGTAATATTTTCGCGATGCAACTTGGCTTATTTTAAAGCTCTTGGAGCGAGCTTCGATATAGCGAATTCTCAGCTTTATCCGATCGACGGTCTGCACGGCACGCTGCGCGACATTCAAGGTACTCTTGTTATTTTGGCTAAGTCATTCTTGACTCCTCTCTCTACAAACTCGGACCCGAGGATAGAGGCTGGTCTTGTACCAGGCACCCAAGGACCTTTGGAGGTGACCCCGAGGAGAGGTTTTAAGTTTTATTAAGTCTTAATAGCGTAAGTTTATTTGGCCCTTACACCAACAAGCTGGTATCAGAGCTGCGTTATAGTGATCCTCGGTATAGGTAGCTATGGCGGGCAACACCTCGGCGGGAGCTGGTGAATCTTCAGCCCAAGATCGTAGCGCCAAGGGGAGCGCGAACCAACCAGAGCTCACTGATCAAGGAGGTGCTGAAGAATTTCACCGTCGAGAAGTTCAATGGTGAGGGCTATGATGATTGGGCCTGGAAAATGCAGCTTTACTTCCGTTAAATTCGATTTATGAAACTAATGATTGGGGAAGAGCCTAGACCGAGTGACCCCGCGCAGCATGAAGATTGGGACGAGCGCGCCTCGGCTGGCTACTACTTGATGTCGCAGAGTTTGGAGCTGAACCAGCGTCACCACGTCATGCACCTGCTGCCGGAGGTTGATTGCTGTTCCAAAGAGCTGGACCGTGTTGAAGGAGCTGCACGCCCCTACCTCCGTTGCCGCGATGCTCATGATAGAGAGGGAACTGTCCGCGTTGTGCTTGAGCGAAGGAGAGCCGGTGTAACATGTTTTGCAACAAAATGCGCGACCTCTACGCGAAGTTGGCAACCGCGGGAATCACCTACCCGGAGCAGACCAAGTGCTTGAAGATGGTGTTGCTGCTGCCGGAATCGTGGCTTCAATTCACGAGCGGATTGAGCCTGCCGCAGAACCAGGGCTCGTGGACGCTCTAGTGGTTCCGGATGAAGATTCTGGAGGAGGACTTCCGTCGCCGCCAACTGAGGGGTGGAGACGACGGCAGTAGCGGCAATGGGATGCAAGGGAGCCGACGTGGCAGAGGACGAGGATTCGGTGGTGCTGGGCGTGGTGCAAAGAAGGACGACGACTCCAACGACCAACAAGGAGGTACCGGTTGGGGCCGCGGTGCGAAATCTGGACGTGGGGGACAGTCGGGTGCTGGTGGAAAAATGAAAGGGAGTTGCTGGTATTGTGAGAAGGAAGGGCATCCCTGGTTTTTGTGCTATAAGAAACCCGATGGATGGACCCCCCAGAATCGTCACCAAGATGGCGGCGCGCGGAGGAACCAGAAAAACGGCGCGAACATGGTCGCTGATTCATCCGACAACAACCCGAAGAGCAACGGTGGTGCGGAGAAGAAGAAGGAGCGCACCGCGGGCCAGTTCTTCCATATTGGAGAGCAGGGGGAGCAAGGAGACGCCTCTGCCAAGGTTGGAGCAGAGCTGCACCCCCTGGACTATTGGGTGTTGGACACGGGCGCTGCTTGGAAGGTGACGCCGCGCAAGGACCTGCTGGACGACGTACGCGCTGCACCGATTAACGAGGTGTGCTCCGCCTCTGGACACGCGCTGAAGGTGGCTGGTGCGGGACGAGCTGTGTTTAAGGGAGCGGATGGCAAGCCAGTGGTGCTGCACGACGTAGTCCTCGTCCCCAACCTCAAGGCAGACCTCATCTCCCTCCGTAAGCTTGCCAAGGCTGGGGTGAGCACTAGCACGGATGGGGCTCGCACGTACAAGGGGCAGTTGGGCAATCGGGTGCTTTGAGTTCTACACCAGATCTCTTGGTGTAAGGGCCTAATAAACTCAAGCTATTAGGACTTAATCAAACTTAAAACCTCTCCTCGGGGTCACCTCCAAGGGTCCCTGGGTGCCAGGTACAAGACCAGCCCCTATCCTCGGGTCCGAGTTTGTAGAGAGAGGGATCAAGAAGGACTTAGTCAAAACAGCAAGAGTACCTTGAACGTCACGCAGCGTGCCGTGCAGACCGTCAATCGGATTAAGCTGAGAATTCGCTATATCGAAGCTCGCTCCAAGAGCTTTAAAATGAGCCAAGTTGCCTCGCGAAAAGTTCTGCCATTACGAAGTTATGGCTCGGACAGTGTTTGCCTAGCGTTGGAGTGCTAGCGTACTAGCGTTGACTCGGGTAGCATTCCGCCAACGAACCGCGTAGAAACGAAATTCCAGCGAGGAAGGAATTCGCATGAATCAATTGACTATATTCAGGTACAAACAGAAAAGGAATATATGGTTCTAGCTAGCAAGGACCTTGGGAATCAACCTGGGAACAACCAGGGATGATCCCAAATAATTCCAAGCAACAGAACCAACCTGGCTGGACAAAATAGCAGGTGGTAGGTTGGTAAACAACCTCTGGTTCTGTTTTTCCAACCTGGGAAAACAACAACCAGGTTCAGGTTCTAAAAACAGAACCTGTTTTGTCTTTGCCCAACCAGCCAAATGCTGGTTCCGCTGGTTTCCCCTGGCCCTGTAGCATGCAGATACAGACAAACAACATCCAACCTTCACCTAAATTGTACCTCTATAGTGCCTGCCCTGCTACACTATAGTCAACCAAGCAAAACAGTACAATTTCGAGTATGTGGGGGTTAGTAAGAGGGGATCACCGGCATCGAGAAGTAAGGCTCATGCACGTCCCCCGACCTCCTCTCCTCATCCCTCACTCACCTCCCCCTTTGTAAAAGGGTGTTAGTATGAGGGATTGTGAGCAGTAAGGCTCATGCACGCACCCCACGTGTTCATGACTCATCCTTCTCACTCACCTCCCCCTTCGTTCTCATCTCCTCTCCCCTCCTTTCTCTCTCTCACCACCTCTTCACTTACCTCTCTGCTGTTTTCCGCTTCCTCTCTGGCTTTATTTTACTTTTTTCCTACAAGCAGTTACGGGGGCATGTCAAACTATGTTTTGTATAATTGCTTGTAGTTAGGTGTAGTGTAGTTATATTACCTTGATGTTGGTGATGCACCTTTGGTTTGACCTATATCTTGTTTGGTTTTCCCTTAGTGAAGGAACCATTGTCGATTCTCACTTTGCATGCTACTCCCAATACCCGTTAAACCAATTACCTCATTAAGTCAGTCTCGTAGCAGGGTGAGCAACAAGCGAGGGGCGGACGAGCAGAAGCAAGGACCTAGCCTATCTAATTCGATGTTAGAAGTAGAATTGAAGAGAATGACTAGAGGAGGGGCATACAGCAGAAATATTAACCAATGCTGTGAACCTTAAAGAGTACCTCAATCTAAGCAACCTAGACGACCAAATCTATAACAAGTATAGTTCGACACACCCCCATCGGATAGAGGACGGGAAGTAAGGGACACCAACTGGGTGGCGTACTTAAGGCTGCGAGTGGAGACAAAGTCACTGACAACAGGGACAAGAGCCAAATTGGATGATGGAGAGGTAGTAGGGCCAGTGACTAGAGAAGAGAGTATTGATACGAATGTGCCTCGCCCTCGCTTGGGCGAAGCCGACTTCATGGTCGGCTAGGCTTTGTGGTCGACGCCGAATTGGAGGAACAAGTTGGCTTGGTTGGTCAACTTCGGTGAAGCTGATCTTTGCGAAGCCAAGCAAACGACGAAGCTGACTTTGTCCATTCGGCATGCAAGGTGTGCAGCCGGCCAATTGTCTTGGACGGCGCTGACATGGAGGAGGAATTAGGCTGGTTTGGTTAGCTGACTTCGGTGGAGGCGACTTCAGCGGAGCTGATTTCGGTGAAGCCAAATACAGTGAAGCCGGCCACGACGAAGTCGACCTCCGTGACACCGAGGAAGTCGGTGAATGGCAGATCTCGGCGTTCGACCTCTGTAACTGCCGACATGGCGCCGACCTACATCAAATTTGGCACCGACTTAGCGGCCTCTTCTGATCGGCCTGACAACTGGTTGTCAAAGTTCTGCAGGGGTCCGCGAAGTTCGCCTTATGAGGTTTTGGCAAAGCCGACCTACGTGCTGGTACATCTGGCGCAACCGTCGGCGCATGGCCGACTTGGCACCTGTGCAATATGCGTGGCGATGCACGACATGCTCAACCACCTAACTTGCGAAGTAGGTGCGTGAACATGCACATATAGTCGTCTGCGGTTGCAACGCTGATAGGCTGCCTTGCTGCAGCGTTGGCAAGCCGCCTTGGTGCAGCGCTGGCAGGTCGCCGACTTGCAACGTTGGCAAGCCGCCTCCCAGCTATGCTGTCATGGTGTCGACTTGCAGTACTGGCAGGCCGCCCTGTGCTGTGCTGGAGGTTGACTTGCCAGTGTTCTATGTTTGCTAGGCCTCTGACGTAGTCATTGTTGCCATTGCCTTCTGCATTGTTGTGTAATCTTGCTAGTGAAAATCTTTTCAACATTCTCTTTGAACACGCAAATACTAAGAATACGAGCAAAGCTATGTCGGATACTCACCCACCTCTCCCTTACTCCTCGTGGCTTTCTCTCGTAATCTCCCTCAACTCTCTCTCCTTCCCTTCATTCCCGCTCTGTTCCCTTCTCTCTCTGATGCTTATTTCTTCTGATACTGTCCCTCTTGAAGCCGCTCTCTATACCCTCTTTGCTGTTTCTCCTTCTCTTTCTTTAGTATCCATCTCCACCCTTTTCTGTTTCTCTTTGATGAGCTCTCAGCTCCATCACATACCCTCTTTTCTAGTCATCTCTATTCTAACCATTGCTTGTTATATCTCCTGGACGTCACCGCTTGCTCTAGTTCACAGCATAGCACTTGTATAAAAAGGAAACATAAGCATTACGGATCCTACCTAAGACTCCTCCTAATCTACCATCAAGTCCTTCCTCCAAGCACCCGTCCCGTCAATCACTAGCCTGACCCTCATACTGTTGGGTGCAAATGCACATTGCACGACATCCTGCCGTCTGTTTTGTACGAGTATGCGTGTGCGAATGCATTTGTGTGTGAATGGTGTGTTCGTGTGTTTGTTTGCTTTCGCATTTTTCGCTTGATGCATTTGCAGGTACTCGCGCAATGTGCGCTTCGGCACAACATTGTATGCGCTATGAACAGTGCAAGCAGAAAGGACGAGCTCGCAAAGGAACCCAAGATGGAAGCTTTGCAGTTCGGTTGAGTTGATTGCGCAGATTCAGTTCTATCCAACTCGAAATTGTACTGTTTTGTTTGGTTAACTATAGTGTAGCAGGGAAGGCACTATAGGGGTACAATTTAGGTGAAGGTTGGATGTTGTTTGTCTGTATCTGCATGCTACAAGGCCAGGTGAAACCAGCGGAACCAGCATTTGGCTGGTTGGGCAAAGACAAAACAGGTTCTGTTTTTAGAACCTGAACCTGGTTGTTGTTTTCCCAGGTTGGAAAAACAGAACCAGAGGTTGTTTACCAACCTACCACCTGCTATTTTGTCCAGCCAGGTTGGTTCTGTTGCTTGGAATTATTTGGGATCATCCCTGGTTGTTCCCAGGTTGATTCCCAAGGTCCTTGCTAGCTAGAACTATTTAATCCTTCTCTGTTTGTACCTGAATATAGTCAATTGATTCATGCGAATTCCTTCCTCGCTGGAATTTCGTTTCTACGCGGTTCGTTGGCGGAATGCTACCCGAGTCAACGCTAGTACGCTAGCACTCCAATGCTAGGCAAACGCTGTCCGAGCCATAACTTAGTAATGGCAGAACTTTTCGCGAGGCAACTTGGCTCATTTTAAAGCTCTTGGAGCGAGCTTCGATATAGCGAATTCTCAGCTTAATCCGACCGACGGTCTGCACGGCACGCTGCGCGACGTTCAAGGTGCTCTTGCTGTTTTGACTAAGTCCTTCTTGATCCCTCTCTCTACAAACTCGGACCCGAGGATAGGGGCTGGTCTTGTACCAGGCACCCAGGGACCCTTGGAGGTGACCCCGAGGAGAGGTTTTAAGTTTGATTAAGTCCTAATAGCTTGAGTTTATTAGGCCCTTACACCAACAAGCTGGTATCAGAGCTGCGTTATAGTGATCCTCGTTATAGGTAGCTATGGCGGGCAACACCTCGGCGGGAGCTGGTGAATCTTCAGCCCAAGATCGTAGCGGCAGCCAAGATTCTGGTCTTTCAGCGCCAAGGGGAGCGCGAACAAACCAGGGCTCGCTTGTCAAGGAGGTGCTGAAGAATTTCACCGTCGAGAAGTTCAATGGTGAGGGCTATGATGATTGGGCCTGGAAAATGCAATTATATTTCCGTCAGATCGGTTTGCTGAAACTAATGATTGGGGAGGAGCCTAGACCGAGTGACCCCACGCTGCAGGAAGATTGGGACGAGCGCTCCTCGGCTGGCTACTATTTGATGTCGCAGAGTTTGGAGCTGAACCAGCGTCACCACGTCATGCACCTGCTGCCGGAGGTTGAATGCGGTCCGAAGGCGTGGACCGTGTTGAAGGAGCTGCACGCCCCGACCTCCGTTGTCGCAACGTTGATGCTGGAGAGGGAGCTGTCCGCGTTGCGCCTGAGCGAGGGAGAGCCGGTGCAACCAGTTCTGGACAAGATGCGCGACCTCTACGCGAAGTTGGCGACCGCGGGAATCACCTACCCGGAGCAGACCAAGTGCTTGAAGATGCTCTCGCTGCTGCCAGAATCGTGGCTTCAATTTACGAGCGGATTGAGCCTGCCGCAGAACCAGAGCTTGTGGACGCTCGAGTGGGTGCGGACGAAGATTCTGGAGGAGGACTTCCGTCGCCGCCAACTGAGGGGTGGAGACGACGGCAGCAGCGGCTACGGGATGCAAGGGAGCCGACGTGGCAGAGGACGTGGCTTCGGTGGTGCTGGACGCGGTGCAAAGAAAGACGACGACTCCAACGACCAACAAGGAGGTACCGGTTGGGGTCGCGGTGCGAAATCTGGACGTGGGGGCAAGTCGGGTGCTGGTGGCAAAATGAAAGGGAGTTGCTGGTATTGTGAGAAGGAAGGGCACCCCTGGTTTTTGTGCTATAAGAAACCCGATGGATGGACCCCCCAGAATCGTCACCAGGATGGCGGCGCGCGGAGGAACCAGAAAAACGGCGCCAACATGGTCGCTGATTCGTCCGACAACAACCCGAAGGGCAACGGCGGTGCGGAGAAGAAGAAGGAGCGCACCGCGGGCCAATTCTTCCATGTAGGAGACAAGGGGGAGCAAGGAGACGCCTCTGCCAAAGTTGGAGCAGAGCTGCACCCCCTAGACTATTGGGTGTTGGACACAGGCGCTGCTTGGACGATGACGCCGCGCAAGGACCTGCTGGACGAAGTACGAGCTGCACCGATCAATGAAGTGTGCTCCGCCTCTGGACACATGTTGAAGGTGGCTGGTGCGGGACGAGCTGCGTTTAAGGGAGCGGATGGCAAGCCGGTGGTGCTGCACGACGTTCTCTTCGTCCCCGACCTGAAGGCCAACCTTATCTCCCTCCGTAAGCTTGGCAAGGCTGGGGTGAACACCAACACGGATGGGGCACGCACTTATAAGGGGAAGCTGGGCAATCGGGTGCTTTGGGATCTGCACGAGAGCAAGGACGTGTACAGATCTATGTGGCAGCTGCCGGCCCTGGCGTGGCATGGTGGGGGGCAGGCTGGAGAGGGGTCTGCATCCCAGGGGGAGTGCAATGCCGTTGGAGGGGTTGGTGTGAAAGTGTCGGCCAGATCTGGGGAGACAGATTGGGCAACGGCACACCGGCGCTTAGGGCATGTGGCAATGCCTTTGCTGAAGCAGCTGGAGAAGGACGGAGCCGTTAAGGGTCTGAAGCTGAACGGACAGCCACCCGATGACAACTGTGAAATCTGTTTGCTTTCAAAGTTCACCCGTTTCCCTTTCCATAGTGTGGCTGGCAGGAGCAAGAAGCCTTTGGAGCTGGTCCACATGGACTTGGTGGGGCCGCTGCCGGTGCAAGGGCACAAGGGGGAGCGGTATTTTCTTACAATTGTGGATGACTAGAGCAGGCTGATGTGGGCGTATCCGCTGAAGCAGAAGGACCACGCCGCCTCCACGATACGGGACGATTGGCTGCCATTCGTGGAGAAGCAGGCGGAGTGTGTAGTGAAGCAGATTAGGACAGACCGGGGTGGTGAGTTCCTTGGAGCTGAAATGACGGCCTGGCTCAAGAAGCAGGGCATCCAGAGAGAGCTGACCACGGCTTATACCCCACAGTCCAATGGTGTAGCAGAACGGGCAAACCGGACCATTCTGGAGACAGCTAGGGCGCTGCTCATAGAATCTGGGCTGAGCAATTCTATGTGGCCTCATGCTGTCCGGCACGCCACTGTCGCTAGGAACAGGGTGCTCACCAAGGTTGGGGATGACTCGTGGGTGCCATTGGAGAGGTGGCTTGGGAGGAAGCCGCCGGTGGATATGCTGAGGGTGTTTGGCTGCATGGCAGTCGCCCACGTCCCCAAGACCTACCGCAGTAAGTTGGGGGCGAGTGCAATCTGGTGTGTGCATTTGGGGCTGGCTGCTGAGAGCAAGGGATGGCTGCTGTGGGAACCATCCAAGGGTGTGTTGTTTGACAGCAGGGATGTGAAATTCATTGAGGGCATGATGTATGGGAGCTGGGAGAAACAGCCGGAGGCAAGGGTGTCCCAGCAGATGGAGCAGATCACCATGCAGCTGGACCTGACTCCTAGTGTGTGGGAGGAGGGAGAGGAGGCAGCTGCTGGAAATGGTGATGGAGAGAAGGTACAGGAGGCATCTGCTGGTGGAGAAAATGGTGTGGAAACTGGTGGCAGCACTAGTGGAGCTGCTGGACCCGAGGGAGGAGAGAAGCAGCAGGGAAAAACTAAGAAGCCGAAGGGTGTCGTTATGAAGGGATGGGAGACACCCGTCTCCAGGCCAGGACGTACCCGTATGGCTACTAAGAAGCTGACTGCAGGAACTGATGCAGCAGAGCAGCAGCTAGGGACCGAAGAGGCATTGCTGATTCTACCTCATGGCTATGACCCGGATGAGGAGGATGAGCCTGCGTACTGTTTTCTTGCCCCTGCACCAGAGGAACCAGCTAGCATGGAGGAGGCATTAGCTGGACCAGATAGAGACAAGTGGCTGGCTTCTAGGGATGCTGAGTACCAGAGTCTGCTGGAGAATAGGACATGGGATCTGGTGGTGCTGCCTGATGGGAAGAAAGCGATACAATGCAAGTGGGTGCTGAGGATCAAGACCGATGACAAGGGGCAGGTCACCATCTACAAGAGTAGGCTGGTGGCGAAGGGGTTTATGCAGAAGGAGAAGCAGGACTTCAACGAGATCTTTGCTCCCACTGCCAAACCCCCTACCCTCCGTGTCTTGTTGGTGTTGGTGTAAGGGCCTAATAAACTCAAGCTATTAGGACTTAATCAAACTTAAAACCTCTCCTCGGGGTCACCTCCAAGGGTCCCTGGGTGCCTGGTACAAGACCAGCCCCTATCCTCGGGTCCGAGTTTGTAGAGAGAGGGATCAAGAAGGACTTAGTCAAAACAGCAAGAGTACCTTGAACGTCGCGCAGCGTGCCGTGCAGACCGTCGATCGGATTAAGCTGAGAATTCGCTATATCGAAGCTCGCTCCAAGAGCTTTAAAATGAGCCAAGTTGCCTCGCGAAAAGTTCTGCCATTACTAAGTTATGGCTCGGACAGCGTTTGCCTAGCGTTGGAGTGCTAGCATACTAGCGTTGACTCGGGTAGCATTCCGCCGTCGAATAGCGCAGAAACGAAATTCCAGCGAGGAAGGAATTCGTTTGAATCAATTTGACTATATTCAGGTACAAACAGAGAAGGATTAAATAGTTCTAGCTAGCAAGGACCTTGGGAATCAACCTGGGAACAACCAGGGATGATCCCAAATAATTCCAAGCAACAGAACCAACCTGGCTGGACAAAATAGCAGGTGGTAGGTTGGTAAACAACCTCTGGTTCTGTTTTTCCAACCTGGGAAAACAACAACCAGGTTCAGGTTCTAAAAACAGAACCTGTTTTTGTCTTTGCCCAACCAGCCAAATGCTGGTTCCGCTGGTTTCCCCTGGCCTTGTAGCATGCAGATACAGACAAACAACATCCAACCTTCACCTAAATTGTACCCCTATAGTGCCTTCCCTGCTACACTATAGTTAACCAAACAAAACAGTACAATTCCGAGTTGGATAGAACTGAATCTGCGCAATCAACTCAACCGAACTGCAAAGCTTCCATCTTGGGTTCCTTTGCGAGCTCGTCCTTCCTGCTTGCACTGTTCATAGCGCATACAATGTTGTGCCAAAGCGCACATTGCGCGAGTACCTGCAAATGCATCAAGCGAAAAATGCGAAAGCAAACAAACACACGAACACACCATTCACACGCAAATGCATTCGCACACGCATACTCGTACAAACAGACGGCAGGATGTCGTGCAATGTGCATTTGCACCCAACACACTCCCCCTCAGCCTGCCGGCTGCATCCCCGTCATTCCATGCTAGTTCATGCTCATTCCACTCATGCGCACACAACGCCAATGAGGCTCATCCGCAAGCCTCTTGGTGAGAAAGTCTGCTGGCTGCTGGTGAGTCTTGATGTAGATCGGATGCACCGTCCCCCTCTTCACCTCCTTACGCAGCCAGTGCCACTTGATACGCATGTGCTTGTTCAGCCCATGAAGCACAGCGTTTCTGGCCATCCCAAGAGCCCCCTTGCTATCACAAAACAGCGGCGTAGCAACTTTCTGCTCCTGGCCAATCTCCTCTAACAGCCTCCTCAGCCAAATCACCTCCTTCACCCCATGGAACATCGCCATGTACTCTGATTCTACGGAAGAGAGTGCCGTCTCCGTCTGCTTCTTGGACCTCCAACTAACAGGTCCTCCCCCAACTACGCAGATGTATCCTCCCACAGATGAGGAATCCTCCTTCTCAGAAGCCCACGTAGCATCGGTAAAGCAAGTGAGAAATAGCTTGCCTTCTCCAAGCCTCTCCCCCTTCTCTTTCAGCACCTCCACCCCTTTCTGCTTCACCTGTGCAGATGCGGAGTATTGAACTCCAATGCTTGGGTGAGAGTTCAGGTACTTCACCACACGCTCAGCTGCATCCACCTGCTCCTCTGATGGATTCTGCACCACCCTAGCCAGCTGCCCAACCGAGAAAGAGATGTCGGGCCTCGTGTGAACTGCTGCGTACAAGAGGCTGCCCACCAAGGACTGAAATTGCTGCTGCTCTTCAGCTTCAACCCCTTCATCCTCTGCAGCCTTCACAAGCTTGAATTCTGCTGGCAGGGGAGTTGCAACCTTGCGCTCATTCTCAATCCCATACTTCTCCCCCAGCTCCTTGATGAACTTCTCCTGGTGCAGCTTCAACCACCTGTGATCTGGATCCCTCTCCACGTGCATCCCGAGGTAGTACTTTACCTCCCCAAGGTTCTTGCACTTGAAGTTGCTGCTGCACTTTCTGGATCTCCTTCATGCTGCTGCTGAAGAGAAGAATGTCGTCCACATAGACCAGAAACAGCACCAGCTTCTCCCCCTCGCCCTTGAGAAAGAGGCTCTCATCACAGCTGCTGGTCCTGAATCCCATCTCCTCTAAAACAGCTGCCAACTTCTGGTACCAGCAGCGTGGCGCCTGCTTCAAGCCGTAGATGGACTTGTTGAGCTTGCACACCCTGCCCGTACCATCCTCATACCCAGGCGGCTGCGTCATGTACACATCCTCCTCTAAAATCCCATTCAGAAATGCCGTTGAAATATCCATCTGAATGATGAATTTCCCACTAACAGCTGCATCTGCCAACAAGACACGGAGGGTAGGGGGTTTGGCAGTGGGAGCAAAGATCTCGTTGAAGTCCTGCTTCTCCTTCTGCATAAACCCCTTCGCCACCAGCCTACTCTTGTAGATGGTGACCTGCCCCTTGTCATCGGTCTTGATCCTCAGCACCCACTTGCATTGTATCGCTTTCTTCCCATCAGGCAGCACCACCAGATCCCATGTCCTATTCTCCAGCAGACTCTGGTACTCAGCATCCCTAGAAGCCAGCCACTTGTCCCTATCTGGTCCAGCTAATGCCTCCTCCATGCTAGCTGGTTCCTCTGGTGCAGGGGCAAGAAAACAGTACGCAGGCTCATCCTCCTCATCCGGGTCATAGCCATGAGGTAGAATCAGCAATGCCTCTTCGGTCCCTAGCTGCTGCTCTGCTGCATCAGTTCCTGCAGTCAGCTTCTTAGTAGCCATACGGGTACGTCCTGGCCTGGAGACGGGTGTCTCCCATCCCTTCATAACGACACCCTTCGGCTTCTTAGTTTTTCCCTGCTGCTTCTCTCCTCCCTCGGGTCCAGCAGCTCCACTAGTGCTGCCGCCAGTTTCCACACCATTTTCTCCACCAGCAGATGCCTCCTGTACCTTCTCTCCATCACCATTTCCAGCAGCTGCCTCCTCTCCCTCCTCCCACACACTAGGAGTCAGGTCCAGCTGCATGGTGATCTGCTCCATCTGCTGGGACACCCTTGCCTCCGGCTGTTTCTCCCAGCTCCCATACATCATGCCCTCAATGAATTTCACATCCCTGCTGTCAAACAACACACCCTTGGATGGTTCCCACAGCAGCCATCCCTTGCTCTCAGCAGCCAGCCCCAAATGCACACACCAGATTGCACTCGCCCCCAACTTACTGCGGTAGGTCTTGGGGACGTGGGCGACTGCCATGCAGCCAAACACCCTCAGCATGTCCACCGGCGGCTTCCTCCCAAGCCACCTCTCCAACGGCACCCACGAGTCATCCCCAACCTTGGTGAGCACCCTGTTCCTAGCGACAGTGGCGTGCCGGACAGCATGAGGCCACATAGAATTGCTCAGCCCAGATTCTATGAGCAGCGCCCTAGCTGTCTCCAGAATGGTCCGGTTTGCCCGTTCTGCTACACCATTGGACTGTGGGGTATAAGCCGTGGTCAGCTCTCTCTGGATGCCCTGCTTCTTGAGCCAGGCCGTCATTTCAGCTCCAAGGAACTCACCACCCCGGTCTGTCCTAATCCGCTTCACTACACACTCCGCCTGCTTCTCCACGAATGGCAGCCAATCGTCCCGTATCGTGGAGGCGGCGTGGTCCTTCTGCTTCAGCGGATACGCCCACATCAGCCTGCTCCAGTCATCCACAATTGTAAGAAAATACCGCTCCCCCTTGTGCCCTTGCACCGGCAGCGGCCCCACCAAGTCCATGTGGACCAGCTCCAAAGGCTTCTTGCTCCTGCCAGCCACACTATGGAAAGGGAAACGGGTGAACTTTGAAAGCAAACAGATTTCACAGTTATCATCGGGTGGCTGTCCGTTCAGCTTCAGACCCTTAACGGCTCCGTCCTTCTCCAGCTGCTTCAGCAAAGGCATTGCCACATGCCCTAAGCGCCGGTGTGCCATTGCCCAATCTGTCTCCCCAGATCTGGCCGACACTTTCACACCAACCCCTCCAACGGCATTGCACTCCCCCTGGGATGCAGACCCCTCTCCAGCCTGCCCCCCACCATGCCACGCCAGGGCCGGCAGCTGCCACATAGATCTGTACACGTCCTTGCTCTCGTGCAGATCCCAAAGCACCCGATTGCCCAGCTTCCCCTTATAAGTGCGTGCCCCATCCGTGTTGGTGTTCACCCCAGCCTTGCCAAGCTTACGGAGGGAGATAAGGTTGGCCTTCAGGTCGGGGACGAAGAGAACGTCGTGCAGCACCACCGGCTTGCCATCCGCTCCCTTAAACGCAGCTCGTCCCGCACCAGCCACCTTCAACATGTGTCCAGAGGCGGAGCACACTTCATTGATCGGTGCAGCTCGTACTTCGTCCAGCAGGTCCTTGCGCGGCGTCATCGTCCAAGCAGCGCCTGTGTCCAACACCCAATAGTCTAGGGGGTGCAGCTCTGCTCCAACTTTGGCAGAGGCGTCTCCTTGCTCCCCCTTGTCTCCCACATGGAAGAATTGGCCCGCGGTGCGCTCCTTCTTCTTCTCCGCACCGCCGTTGCCCTTCGGGTTGTTGTCGGACGAATCAGCGACCATGTTGGCGCCGTTTTTCTGGTTCCTCCGCGCGCCGCCATCCTGGTGACGATTCTGGGGGGTCCATCCATCGGGTTTCTTATAGCACAAAAACCAGGGGTGCCCTTCCTTCTCACAATACCAGCAACTCCCTTTCATTTTGCCACCAGCACCCGACTTGCCCCCACGTCCAGATTTCGCACCGCGACCCCAACCGGTACCTCCTTGTTGGTCGTTGGAGTCGTCGTCTTTCTTTGCACCGCGTCCAGCACCACCGAAGCCACGTCCTCTGCCACGTCGGCTCCCTTGCAT
This sequence comes from Closterium sp. Yama58-4, assembly GCA_947470075.1. Classification (NCBI taxonomy): domain Eukaryota; kingdom Viridiplantae; phylum Streptophyta; class Zygnematophyceae; order Desmidiales; family Closteriaceae; genus Closterium; species Closterium sp. Yama58-4. Next base: position 116,071 of record CANIUD010000662.1, on the reverse strand, counting down.
CCCGTAGCCGCTGCTGCCGTCGTCTCCACCCTAAACCCTAAGCACTTGGTCTGCTCCGGGTAGGTGATTCCCACGGTCGCCAACTTCGCGTAGAGGGATCGCGATTCTTGTCCAGGACTGGTTGCACCGGCTCTCCCTCGCTCAGGCGCAACGCGGACAGCTCCCTCTCCAGCATCAACGTTGCGACAACGGAGGTCGGGGCGTGCAGCTCCTTCAACACGGTCCACGCCTTCGGACCGCATTCAACCTCCGGCAGCAGGTGCATGACGTGGTGACGCTGGTTCAGCTCCAAACTCTGCGACATCAAATAGTAGCCAGCCGAGGAGCGCTCGTCCCAATCTTCCTGCAGCGTGGGGTCACTCGGTCTAGGCTCCTCCCCAATCATTAGTTTCAGCAAACCGATCTGACGGAAATATAATTGCATTTTCCAGGCCCAATCATCATAGCCCTCACCATTGAACTTCTCGACGGTGAAATTCTTCAGCACCTCCTTGACAAGCGAGCCCTGGTTTGTTCGCGCTCCCCTTGGCGCTGAAAGACCAGAATCTTGGCTGCCGCTACGATCTTGGGCTGAAGATTCACCAGCTCCCGCCGAGGTGTTGCCCGCCATAGCTACCTATAACGAGGATCACTATAACGCAGCTCTGATACCAGCTTGTTTGTGTAAGGGCCTAATAAACTCAAGCTATTAGGACTTAATCAAACTTAAACCTCTCCTCGGGGTCACCTCCAAGGGTCCCTGGGTGCCTGGTACAAGACCAGCCCCTATCCTCGGGTCCGAGTTTGTAGAGAGAGGGATCAAGAAGGACTTAGTCAAAACAGCAAGAGTACCTTGAACGTCGCGCAGCGTGCCGTGCAGACCGTCGATCGGATTAAGCTGAGAATTCGCTATATCGAAGCTCGCTCCAAGAGCTTTAAAATGAGCCAAGTTGCCTCGCGAAAAGTTCTGCCATTACTAAGTTATGGCTCGGACAGCGTTTGCCTAGCGTTGGAGTGCTAGCATACTAGCGTTGACTCTGGTAGCATTCCGCCGTCGAATAGCGCAGAAACGAAATTCCAGCGAGGAAGGAATTCGCTTGAATCAATTTGACTATATTCAGGTACAAACAGAGAAGGATTAAATAGTTCTAGCTAGCAAGGACCTTGGGAATCAACCTGGGAACAACCAGGGATGATCCCAAATAATTCCAAGCAACAGAACCAACCTGGCTGGACAAAATAGCAGGTGGTAGGTTGGTAAACAACCTCTGGTTCTGTTTTTCCAACCTGGGAAAACAACAACCAGGTTCAGGTTCTAAAAACAGAACCTGTTTTGTCTTTGCCCAACCAGCCAAATGCTGGTTCCGCTGGTTTCCCCTGGCCTTGTAGCATGCAGATACAGACAAACAACATCCAACCTTCACCTAAATTGTACCCTATAGTGCCTTCCCTGCTACACTATAGTTAACCAAACAAAACAGTACAATTCCGAGTTGGATAGAACTGAATCTGCGCAATCAACTCAACCGAACTGCAAAGCTTCCATCTTGGGTTCCTTTGCGAGCTCGTCCTTCCTGCTTGCACTGTTCATAGCGCATACAATGTTGTGCCAAAGCGCACATTGCGCTAGTACCTGCAAATGCATCAAGCGAAAAAAATGCGAAAGCAAACAAACACACGAACACACCATTCACACGCAAATGCATTCGCACACGCATACTCGTACAAACAGACGGCAAGATGTCGTGCAATGTGCATTTGCACCCAACAGTCTCCCACATGGAAGAATTGGCCCGCGGAGCGCTCCTTCTTCTTCTCCGCACTGCCGTTGCCTTCGGGTTGTGGTTGGACAAATCAGCGACCATGTTCGCGCCATTTTTCTGGTTCCTCCGCGCGCCGCCATCCTGGTGACGATTCTGGGGGTCCATATCGGGTTTCTTATAGCAAATAAACCAGGGGTGCCCCTCCTTCTCACAATACAGCAACTCCCTTTCATTTTGCACCAGCACCCCAATTTTTCCCCACGTCCAAATTTGCACCGCGGACCCCAAACCGTGTACCTCTTTGTTGGTCGTTGGAGTCGTCGTCCTTCTTTGCATGGCACCTAGCACCACCGAAGCCGCGTCCTCCTACCACGTTGGTCTCTTGCATCCCGCAGCCGCCATTGTCTCCACCCCTCAGTTGGCGGCGACGAAAGTCCTCCTCCAGAATCTTTGTCCGCAACCCATTGAGGATCCACGGGCTCTGTTCTGCGGCAGGCTTAATCCGCTCGTAAATTGAAGCCACGATTCCGAAAAAAAACGCGAAAGCATCTTCAGGCACTTGGTCTGCTCCGGGTAGGTGATTCCCGCAATCGCCAGCTTTGCGTAGAGGTCGCGCATCTTGTCCAGAACAGGTTGCACCGGCTCTCCCTCGCTCAAGCGCAACGCGGACATCTCCTCTCCATCATGAGCATCGCAGGGACGGAGGTAGGGGCGTGGAGTTCCTTCACACGGTCCGCGCCTTTGGACCGCCATCAACTTCCGGGAGCAGGTGCATGACGTGATAACGCAGGTTCAGCTCCAAAACTCTGCGACCATCAAATCGTAGCCAGCCGAGGCGCGCACGTCCCAATCTTCCTGCAGCACGGGTCACTCGGTCTAGGCTCCCTCCCAATCAGCAAACCGATCTGACGGAAATACAGTTGCATTTTCTAGGCCCACTCATCATGTTGGTGTAAGGGCCTAATAAACTCAAGCTATTAGGACTTAATCAAACTTAAAACCTCTCCTCGGGGTCATCTCCAAGGGTCCCTGGGTGCCTGGTACAAGACCAGCCCCTATCCTCGGGTCCGAGTTTGTAGAGAGAGGGATCAAGAGGGACTTAGTCAAAACAGCAAGAGTACCTTGAACGTCGCGCAGCGTGCCGTGCAGACCATCGATCGGATTAAGCTGAGAATTCGCTATATCGAAGCTCGCTCCAAGAGCTTTAAAATGAGCCAATTTGCCTCGCGAAAAGTTCTGCCATTACTAAGTTATGGCTCGGACAGCGTTTGCCTAGCGTTGGAGTGCTAGCATACTAGCGTTGACTCGGGTAGCATTCCGCCGTCGAATAGCGCAGAAACGAAATTCCAGCGAGGAAGGAATTCACATGAATCAATTTGACTATATTCAGGTACAAACAGAGAAGGATTAAATAGTTCTAGCTAGCAAGGACCTTGGGAATCAACCTGGGAACAACCAGGGATGATCCCAAATAATTCCAAGCAACAGAACAACCTGGCTGGACAAAATAGCAGGTGGTAGGTTGGTAAACAACCTCTGGTTCTGTTTTTCCAACCTGGGAAAACAACAACCAGGTTCAGGTTCTAAAAACAGAACCTGTGTCTTCTTGCCCAACCAGCCAAATGCTGGTTCCGCTGGTTTCCCCTGGCCTTGTAGCATGCAGATACAGACAAACAACATCCAACCTTCACCTAAATTGTACCCCTATAGTGCCTTCCCTGCTACACTATAGTTAACCAAACAAAACAGTACAAATTCGAGTTGGATAGAACTGAATCTGCGCAATCAACTCAACCGAACTGCAAAGCTTTCATCTTGGGTTCCTTTGCGAGCTCGTCCTTCCTGCTTGCACTGTTCATAGCGCATACAATGTTGTGCCAAAGCGCACATTGCGCGAGTACCTGCAAATGCATCAAGCGAAAAAAGCGAAAGCAAACAAACAACACGAACACACACACCCTTACACGCAAATGCATTCGCACACGCATACTCGTACAAACAGACGGCAGGATGTCGTGCAATGTGCATTTGCACCCAACACACTTCCCCTCAGCCTGCCGGCTGCATCCCCGTCATTCCATGCTAGTTCATGCTCATTCCACTCATGCGCACACAACGCCAATGAGGCTCATCCGCAAGCCTCTTGGTGAGAAAGTCTGCTGGCTGCTGGTGAGTCTTGATGTAGATTGGATTCACCGTCCCCCTCTTCACCTCCTTACGCAGCCAGTGCCACTTGATACGCATGTGCTTGTTCAGGCCATGAAGCATAGCGTTCCTGGCCATCCCAAGAGCCCCCTTGCTATCACAAAACAGCGGCGTAGCAACTTTCTGCTCCTGGCCAATCTCCTCTAACAGCCTCCTCAGCCAAATCACCTCCTCACCCCCATGGAACATCGCCATGTACTCTGATTCTACGGAAGAGAGTGCCGTCTCCGTCTGCTTCTTGGACCTCCAACTAACAGGTCCTCCCCCAACTACGCAGATGTATCCTCCCACAGATGAGGAATCCTCCTTCTCAGAAGCCCACGTAGCATCAGTAAAGCAAGTGAGAAATAGCTTGCCTTCTCCAAGCCTCTCCCCCTTCTCTTTCAGCACCTCCACCCCTTTTTGCTTCACCTGTGCAGATGCGGAGTATTGAACTCCAATGCTTGGGTGAGAGTTCAGGTACTTCACCACACGCTCAGCTGCATCCACCTGCTCCTCTGATGGATTCTGCACCACCCTAGCAGCTGCCCCAACGAAGAAAGAGATGTCGGGCCTCGTGTGAACTGCTGCGTACAAGAGGCTGCCCACCAAGGACTGAAATTGCTGCTGCTCTTCAGCTTCAACCCCTTCATCCTCTGCAGCCTTCACAAGCTTGAATTCTGCTGGCAGGGGAGTTGCAACCTTGCGCTCATTCTCAATCCCATACTTCTCCCCCAGCTCCTTGATGAACTTCTCCTGGTGCAGCTTCAACCACCTGTGATCAGGATCCCTCTCCACGTGCATCCCGAGGTAGTACTTTACCTCCCCAAGGTTCTTGCACTTGAAGTTTTCCATCAGTTGCTGCTGCACCTTTTGGATCTCCTTCATGCTGCTGCTGAAGAGAAGAATGTCGTCCACATAGACCAGAAACAGCACCAGCTTCTTCCCCTCGCCCTTGAGAAAGAGGCTCTCATCACAGCTGCTGGTCCTGAATCCCATCTCCTCTAAAACAGCTGCCAACTTCTGGTACCAGCAGCGTGGCGCCTGCTTCAAGCCGTAGATGGACTTGTTGAGCTTGCACACCCTGCCCGTACCATCCTCATACCCAGGCGGCTGTGTCATGTACACATCCTCCTCTAAAATCCCATTCAGGAATGCCGTTGAAATATCCATCTGAATGATGAATTTCCCACTAACAGCTGCATCTGTCAACAAGACACGGAGGGTAGGGGGTTTGGCAGTGGGAGCAAAGATCTCGTTGAAGTCCTGCTTCTCCTTCTGCATAAACCCCCTTCACCACCAGCCTACTCTTGTAGATTGTGACCTGCCTCTTGTCATCGGTCTTGATCCTCAGCACCCACTTGCATTGTATCGCTTTCTTCCCATCAGGCAGCACCACCAGATCCCATGTCCTATTCTCCAGCAGACTCTGGTACTCAGCATCCCTAGAAGCCAGCCATTTGTCCCTATCTGGTCCAGCTAATGCCTCCTCCATGCTAGCTGGTTCCTCTGGTGCAGGGGCAAGAAAACAGTACGCAGGCTCATCCTCCTCATCCGGGTCATAGCCATGAGGTAGAATCAGCAATGCCTCTTCGGTCCCTAGCTGCTGCTCTGCTGCATCAGTTCCTGCAGTCAGCTTCTTAGTAGCCATACGAGTACGTCCTGGCCTGGAGACGGGTGTCTCCCATCCCTTCATAACGACACCCTTCGGCTTCTTAGTTTTTCCCTGCTGCTTCTCTCCTCCCTCGGGTCCAGCAGCTCCACTAGTGCTGCCGCCAGTTTCCACACCATTTTCTCCACCAGCAGATGCCTCTTGTACCTTCTCTCCATCACCATTTCCAGCAGCTGCCTCCTCTCCCTCCTCCCACACACTAGGAGTCAGGTCCAGCTGCATGGTGATCTGCTCCATCTGCTGGGACACCCTTGCCTCCGGCTGTTTCTCCGCTCCCCATACATCATGCCCTCAATGAATTTCACATCCCTGCTGTCAAAAAACACACCCTTGGATGGTTCCCACAGCAGCCATCCCTTGCTCTCAGCAGCCAGCCCCAAATGCACACACCAGATTGCACTCGCCCCCAACTTACTGCGGTAGGTCTTGGGGACGTGGGCGACTGCCATGCAACCGAACACCCTCAGCATGTCCACCGGCGGCTTCTTCCCAAGCCACCTCTCCAAAGGCACCCACGAGTCATCCCCAACCTTGGTGAGCACCCTATTCCTAGCGACGGTGGCGTGCCGGACAGCATGAGGCCACATAGAGTTGCTCAGCCCAGATTCTATGAGCAGCGCCCTAGCTGTCTCCAGAATGGTCCGGTTTGCCCGTTCTGCTACACCATTGGACTGTGGGGTATAAGCCGTGGTCAGCTCTCTCTGGATGCCCTGCTTCTTGAGCCAGGCCGTCATTTCAGCTCCAAGGAACTCACCACCCCGGTCTGTCCTAATCCGCTTCACTACACACTCCGCCTGCTTCTCCACGAATGGCAGCCAATCGTTCCGTATCGTGGAGGCGGCGTGGTCCTTCTGCTTCAGCGGATACGCCCACATCAGTCTGCTCCAGTCATCCACAATTGTAAGAAAATACCGCTCCCCCTTGTGCCCTTGCATCGGCAGCGGCCCCACCAAGTCCATGTGGACCAGCTCCAAAGGCTTCTTGCTCCTGCCAGCCACACTATGGAAAGGGAAACGGGTGAACTTTGAAAGCAAACAGATTTCACAGTTGTCATCGGGTGGCTGTCCGTTCAGCTTCAGACCCTTAACGGCTCCATCCTTCTCCAGCTGCTTCAGCAAAGGCATTGCCACATGCCCTAAGCGCCGGTGTGCCGTTGCCCAATCTGTCTCCCCAGATCTGGCCGACACTTTCACACCAACCCCTCCAACGGCATTGCACTCCCCCTGGGATGCAGACCCCTCTCCAGCCTGCCCCCCACCATGCCACGCCAGGGCCGGCAGCTGCCACATAGATCTGTACACGTCCTTGCTCTCGTGCAGATCCAAAGCCACCCGATTTCCCAGCTTCCCCTTATAAGTGCGTGCCCCATCCGTGTTGGTGTTCACCCCAGCCTTGCCAAGCTTACGGAGGGAGATAAGGTTGGCCTTCAGGTCGGGGACGAAGAGAACGTCGTTGCAGCACCCCGGTTGCCATCCGCTCCTTTAAACGCAGCTCGTCCCGCACCAGCCACCTTCAACATGTGTCCAGAGGCGGAGCACACTTCATTGATCGGTGCAGCTCGTACTTCGTCCAGCAGGTCCTTGCGCGGCGTCATCGTCCAAGCAGCGCCTGTGTCCAACACCCAATAGTCTAGGGGGTGCAGCTCTGCTCCAACTTTGGCAGAGGCGTTCTTCCTTGCTCCCCTTGTCTCCCACATGGAAGAATTGGCCCACGGTGCGCTCCTTCTTCTTCTCCGCACCGCCGTTGCCCTTCGGGTTGTTGTCGGACGAATCAGCGACCATGTTGGCGCCGTTTTTCTGGTTCCTCCGCACGCCGCCATCCTGGTGACGATTCTGGGGGTCCATCCATCGGGTTTCTTATAGCACAAAAACCAGGGGTGCCCTTCCTTCTCACAATACCAGCAACTCCCTTTCATTTTGCCACCAGCATCCGACTTGCCCCCACGTCCAGATTTCGCACCGCGACCCCAACCGGTACCTCCTTGTTGGTCGTTGGAGTCGTCGTCCTTCTTTGCACCGCGTCCAGCACCACCGAAGCCACGTCCTCTGCCACGTCGGCTCCCTTGCATCCCGTAGCCGCTGCTGCCGTCGTCTCCACCCCTCAGTTGGCGGCGACGGAAGTCCTCCTCCAGAATCTTCGTCCGCACCCACTCGAGCGTCCACAAGCTCTGGTTCTGCGGCAGGCTCAATCCGCTCGTAAATTGAAGCCACGATTCTGGCAGCAGCGAGAGCATCTTCAAGCACTTGGTCTGCTCCGGGTAGGTGATTCCCGCGGTCGCCAACTTCGCGTAGAGGTCGCGCATCTTGTCCAGGACTGGTTGCACCGGCTCTCCCTCGCTCAGGCGCAACGCGGACAGCTCCCTCTCCAGCATCAACGTTGCGAAACGGAGGTCGGGGCGGCAGCAGCTCCTTCAACACGGTCCACGCCTTCGGACCGCATTCAACCTCCGGCAGCAGGTGCATGACGTGGTGACGCTGGTTCAGCTCCAAACTCTGCGACATCAAATAGTAGCCAGCCGAGGAGCGCTCGTCCCAATCTTCCTGCAGCGTGGGGTCACTCGGTCTAGGCTCCTCCCCAATCATTAGTTTCAGCAAACCGATCTGACGGAAATATAATTGCATTTTCCAGGCCCAATCATCATAGCCCTCACCATTGAACTTCTCGACGGTGAAATTCTTCAGCACCTCCTTGACAAGCGAGCCCTGGTTTGTTCGCGCTCCCCTTGGCGCTGAAAGACCAGATCTTTGGCTGCCGTTCGATTGGGCTGAAGATTCACCAGCTCCCGCCGAGGTGTTGCCCGCCATAGCTACCTATAACGAGGATCACTATAACGCAGCTCTGATACCAGCTTGTTGGTGTAAGGGCCTAATAAACTTAAGCTATTAGGACTTAATCAAACTTAAAACCTCTCCTCGGGGTCACCTCCAAGGGTCCCTGGGTGCTGGTAACAGACCAGCCCCTATCCTCGGGTTCGAGTTTGTAGAGAGAGGGATCAAGAAGGACTTAGTCAAAACAGCAAGAGTACCTTGAACGTCGCGCAGCGTGCCGTGCAGACCATCGATCGGATTAAGCTGAGAATTCGCTATATCGAAGCTCGCTCCAAGAGCTTTTAAATGAGCCAAGTTGCCTCGCGAAAAGTTCTGCCATTACTAAGTTATGGCTCGGACAGCGTTTGCCTAGCGTTGGAGTGCTAGCATACTAGCGTTGACTCGGGTAGCATTCCGCCGTCGAATAGCGCAGAAACGAAATTCCAGCGAGGAAGGAATTCACATGAATCAATTTGACTATATTCATGTACAAACAGAGAAGGATTAAATAGTTCTAGCTAGCAAGGACTTTGGAATCAACCTGGGAACAACCAGGGATGATCCCAAATAATTCCAAGCAACAGAACCAACCTGGCTGGACAAAATAGCAGGTGGTAGGTTGGTAAACAACCTCTGGTTCTGTTTTTCCAACCTGGGAAAACAACAACCAGGTTCAGGTTCTAAAAACAGAACCTGTGTTGTCTTTGCCCAACCAGCCAAATGCTGGTTCCGCTGGTTTCCCCTGGCCTTGTAGCATGCAGATACAGACAAACAACATCCAACCTTCACCTAAATTGTACCCCTATAGTGCCTTCCCTGCTACACTATAGTTAACCAAACACAAACAGTACAATTTCGAGTTGGATAGAACTGAATCTGCGCAATCAACTCAACCAAATGCAAAGCTTCCATCTTGGGTTCCTTTGCGAGCTCGTCCTTCCTGCTTGCACTGTTCATAGCGCATACAATGTTGTGCCAAAGCGCACATTGCGCGAGTACCTGCAAATGCATCAAGCGAAAAAAGCGAAAGCAAACAAACACACGAACACACCATTCACACGCAAATGCATTCGCACACGCATACTCGTACAAACAGACGGCAGGATGTTGTGCAATGTGCATTTGCACCCAACAATCATCATAGCCCTCACCATTGAACTTCTCGATGGTGAAGTTCTTCAGCACCTCCTTGATCAAGTGAGCCCTAGTTCATACGCGCTCCCCTTGGCGCCGAAACACCAGAATCTTGGCTGCCCTCTACGATCTTGGGCTGAAGATTCACCAGCTACCGCCGAGGTGTTGCCCGCCATAGATACTATAACGAGGATCACTATAACGCAGCTCTGATACCAGCTTGTTGGTGTAAGGGCCTAATAAACTCATGCAACTAGGACATAATCAAACTTAAAACCTCTCCTCGGGATCACCTCCAAGGGTCCTTGGGTGCCTGGTACAAGACCAGCCCCTATCCTCGGGTCCAAGTTTGTAGAGAGAGGAACCAAGAATGACTTAGCCAAAATAATGAGAGTACCTTGAACGTTGCACAACGTGCCGTGCAGACCGTAATCGGATTAAGATGAGAATTCGCTATATCGAAGCTCGCTCCAAGAGCTTTTAAATGAGCCAAGTTGCCTCGCAAAAAGTTCTGCCATTACGAAGTTATGGCTCGGACAGCGTTTGCCTAGCGTTGGAGTGCTAGCGTACTAGCGTTCACTCGGGTAGCATTCGCTGTCGAACTGCGTAGAAATGAAATTCCATCAAGGAAGGAATCCGCTTGAATGAACTGACTATTTCCAGGTACAAACAGAGAAGGAATAAATAGTTCTAGCTAGTAAGAACATTGGGAATCAAACCTGGTAACAACCAGGGATGATCCCACATATTCCAAGCAACAGAACCAGCCTGGCTGGACAAAATTGCAGGTGGTAGGTTGGTAAAAACTCTGGTTCTGTTGTGCAAAACAGACGGCAGGATGTCGTGCAATGTGAATTTGCACCCATCAGTTACCAACACTACAGTTCGCTTACAACGACGCTTCACATGCGGCCAGAGGAAAGACTATTTTCTTCCTATGCTATAAACGAAAACCACTAGGTGCTCTCCTATACTTTATTAGTTGTAGCACCAAACAGGTTGCGTGTACCAAATTCGAGGGCTTTTTGATTGCCACCCAGTTGCATTCTACCAGATTTAAGAAGGTTCTGTTCGGAACGCTTTACGACCCTCAAAACTTTTGCTTACCATCTGGGTTACTGGCCTTGTGTCGAGACTAGATATAGCCCCGTCTTATACCCAGGTAGAGTTTTCAAATTATTACTAATTTTCTGAACTTGATCCTATCGATCCTTACAGAATCTGCATGGCCAGTAGGAAGAACGGTGGAGTGGTGGATCACACTTGCCAGGACAGCAGAAGCAGCAGGAGAGGGGGCAACGTGGCGAGTCACGCTCGCCCGACCTGCACCATCAGCGAGGAAGGAAACGTGGTGACGAGAGGCGCTTGCCGGACCGCGTCGGCAGCGTGGAATAGAGATGAACAAATGGTCACCCTCGCTAGAGAAGCATTGACAGCGCGAGACAAGGCAAGAGGAATGGGAGAGGGCGTACTGCTCGTCAGCTCGGCAATAGGGACATGCGGAATGAGGAAGTAGCTCGAGATATCTGCGCAGTGAGACAAGATGAGGAACAGCAAATAAGCATGACCGAGGGCGTTAGTCTGGAGTCGCTGCTGACCTACTACTACCTGTCAACATGGGTTGTGTGTTGGCCCCGTCCTCGCTTGGGCAGAGCCATCTTCGTGGTCGGGTATGTGGAGAGAGGAAGCAGCCGACTTGCAGCAGTAGGCGATCTGGTCGACGAGGCTGGTCGACTTGCACGAGGGCCACTGCAAGGGTGCCGACTTCCGGGTGCCGAATTTGGGGGTGGTCGACTAAGGGCGCTGCCTTCCGGGCGCCGAGTTTGGGGTAGTCAACTTGGCGAGGTCGACCTGGCAAGGCGCCTACTTCAGGGCGCCGACCTGGGGTGGTCGACGACTTGGCGAAGTCAACGAGCCAGTTCATCGTGGTCGACGGAAGGAGGCCAACCAGGGGTGACGCTGACCTGGTTGCCCGGTCGACCGGGATACCCTGGCGATGGACTTCTGCGGAGGCGTGCGAATCAACCAGGCGACCAGGCGTGGTGCGCCAACCAGCTGCCTGTACCTACGAAGCAAGTGTACCGTTGTCCTGCGGGTGCAATGCTGTGCAGCCAACTTGCTGCAGCGTTGGCACACCATGGACTTGCAACGTTGGTGAGCCGCTACTCTACAACGCTGGAGTGGTGCGAGCTCTGCTGTGCTGGATCACGGTCGACCATGCTGCGCTGAGGTCGACCAGCAGCCTTGCTAGCTTTGATGTGGTTTGTGTTGCCAATGTTGTTGTCAACCGTTGCTGTCAAGTTTTCCCAGTGAAACTCTTGCAAAAATTTTCTGGTGAACCAGCAAGTGGTGTCTGGACAAGGAAATGACTAAGTGAACGAGTGGCTAGCCATAGTCTAGCTCCCGTTGAAATAGTTATCTCCGCACTACCGACTGATCAACGTGGCAGAGGATGTGAAATCCCCAGCCAACTGTCTCCTCATTAACAAGTTCTCGGGGGGCCTGGACGAGGCGTTGGGGGGCGGGTTACGAATGAGAGTGTATGAGCCATGAGCAGATGCGTCATTAGATGAAGTATTTGAGTTAGTAGAAAAGGTAGCGCTCGCACAAAGGAAGTACAAAGCATAATTGCTGAAGTATACGGAGAGAAGCCACAAGCTAACCTGGGCGGCAGCGATAATTACCTGAAAAAAAAAAACGGAGGTCAGACAATTGGGGGGAAGCAAGAGCTGACACACGGACGTGACTCAGGTGCGAACCGGCGAGGCACATTCACAAGGACTCCAAGAACTGCGATGGCTGCGAGATTCTAGTCCATCGGAGGCGAGAATGTCCCAATGCAGCTAGATGTGAGACTTGTGGTAAGAGATAACACGAGGCCAATGATTGATATCAGCGGGAGGGAGGAGCAAAAAGAAGCTCTGAGGAGATGTGTCGATAGATTAGCAGGCTGCAGTCCCAACTGCCGGCCTTGGGTCCAAGGTGGCAGGCCAAGGCGGTGATGTACGCAAGGATGAGGATGGAGAGAAGGTGGAGCAGGATGTGCATTGTGCCCTCGTGGCATGGATGGGAAGGGAGGAGATGGGGTTGCGAAGTGGAGGGAAGGATGGCAGGCAAGAGCATGTCAGAAAAGAATGGGAGAGTGGACAAAAACCAGATGGGCTAGAGTAGGAGCGAAACTTGGCACGCCATCCACGAGAAAGGCTGGCGTATCAGACCTTATTGCTACTAGTGGAAGGAGGAGCAATGGAGGGGAAGGGGTGATAGTGAAAACGGCTATCGTAGATACGGGAGCCCAGAGTGTGATGCTAGGCAAGGGGATGGTTGAGAGGCTGGGCTTGATGGCCCCAGGAAGGCACATGGTGAAGGGAATGCTGGTGATGACGGCAGAAGGGGAAAAACTAAAGTGGATGATGTGCACCCGAACACCAATAGACCTGACTCTGCTACCAGGGGGAGGGCATGAAACCAACATTCTAATGAGTTAGTGGATACCTAACTGGTGTTTGCGGTAGCAATGACTATATGTACCTGGACAGAGAGGGTAGTGTTCCGAACGCGATACTGGAAGGAGGGACCCCTAGGGCAGCTGTGTGAACAATTCATGAAGTTGGAACTCAAGAGGGCATACCAGGCCACGGCAGGACAGATACCAAGGAATCAGCAGGCACATGATCAGGGAGGATTGGTGGGGACTAAAAAAGGCCCAAGATGAAGCTAATGGAGGAGCCAAGGCAGAAAAGTGGTTAGTAGAAGCCCATCCTCCTGGTGGAGCTGTTTCGGAGAATTGGGGTAGGACTGGTAGCATTGGTGAGAAATGGAATTGCTGTACAGCAACAGATATATGTGGAACAGGCACCAACAGTAAAGAGAATGGCTAAACATCACGTTTGGAAATTGCATCTAGAGTTCCCAGAGCTCCTAAGTGAGAAGGTTATTCAAAACTCCATGGGTGGAACCATTCATGACGTGAGGAAGATAATAGAGGCTGAGATAGCCAGCGGGGGGGCAAGTGGATCTGCTTGTGGCAGAATGGGAATATGAAGGGGTATTCTGGGTGGGAAAGGGGAAGATGTTGGTGTAAGGGCCTAATAAACTCAAGCTATTAGGACTTAATCAAACTTAAAACCTCTCCTCGGGGTCACCTCCAAGGGTCCCTGGGTGCCTGGTACAAGACCAGCCCCTATCCTCGGGTCCGAGTTTGTAGAGAGAGGAATCAAGAATGACTTAGTCAAAACAGCAAGAGTACCTTGAACGTCGCGCAGCGTGCCGTGCAGACCGTCGATTGGATTAAGCTGAGAATTCGCTATATCGAAGCTCGCTCCAAGAGCTTTAAAATGAGCCAAGTTGCCTCGCGAAAAGTTCTGCCATTACTAAGTTATGGCTCGGACAGCGTTTGCCTAGCGTTGGAGTGCTAGCATACTAGCGTTGACTCGGGTAGCATTCCGCCGTCGAATAGCGCAGAAACGAAATTCCAGCGAGGAAGGAATTTGCTTGAATCAATTTTACTATATTCAGGTACAAACAGAGAAGGATTAAATAGTTCTAGCTAGCAAGGACCTTGGGAATCAACCTGGGAACAACCAGGGATGATCCCAAATAATTCCAAGCAACAGAACCAACCTGGCTGGACAAAATAGCAGGTGGTAGGTTGGTAAACAACCTCTGGTTCTGTTTTTCCAACCTGGGAAAACAACAACCAGGTTCAGGTTCTAAAAACAGAACCTGTTTTGTCTTTGCCCAACCAGCAAAATGCTGGTTCCGCTGGTTTCCCCTGGCCTTGTAGCATGCAGATACAGACAAACAACATCCAACCTTCACCTAAATTGTACCCCTATAGTGCCTTCCCTGCTACACTATAGTTAACCAAACAAAACAGTACAATTCCGAGTTGGATAGAACTGAATCTGCGCAATCAACTCAACCGAACTGCAAAGCTTCCATCTTGGGTTCCTTTGCGAGCTCGTCCTTTCTGCTTGCACTGTTCATAGCGCGTACAATGTTGTGCCGAAGCGCACATTGCGCGAGTACCTGCAAATGCATCAAGCGAAAATTGCGAAAGCAAACAAACACACGAACACACCATTCACACACAAATGCATTCGCACACGCATACTCGTACAAACAGACGGCAGGATGTCGTGCAATGTGCATTTGCACCCAACACACTCCCCCTCAGCCTGCCGGCTGCATCCCCGTCATTCCATGCTAGTTCATGCTCATTCCACTCATGCGCACACAACGCCAATGAGGCTCATCCGCAAGCCTCTTGGTGAGAAAGTCTGCTGGCTGCTGGTGAGTCTTGATGTAGATCGGATTCACCGTCCCCCTCTTCACCTCCTTACGCAGCCAGTGCCACTTGATACGCATGTGCTTGTTCAGCCCATGAAGCACAGCGTTTCTGGCCATCCCAAGAGCCCCCTTGCTATCACAAAACAGCGGCGTAGCAACTTTCTGCTCCTGGCCAATCTCCTCTAACAGCCTCCTCAGCCAAATCACCTCCTTCACCCCATGGAACATCGCCATGTACTCTGATTCTACGGAAGAGAGTGCCGTCTCCGTCTGCTTCTTGGACCTCCAACTAACAGGTCCTCCCCCAACTACGCAGATGTATCCTCCCACAGATGAGGAATCCTCCTTCTCAGAAGCCCATGTAGCATCAGTAAAGCAAGTGAGAAATAGCTTGCCTTCTCCAAGCCTCTCCCCCTTCTCTTTCAGCACCTCCACCCCTTTCTGCTTCACCTGTGCAGATGCGGAGTATTGAACTCCAATGCTTGGGTGAGAGTTCAGGTACTTCACCACACGCTCAGCTGCATCCACCTGCTCCTCTGATGGATTCTGCACCACCCTAGCCAGCTGCCCAACCGAGAAAGAGATGTCGGGCCTCGTGTGAACTGCTGCGTACAAGAGGCTGCCCACCAAGGACTGAAATTGCTGCTGCTCTTCAGCTTCAACCCCTTCATCCTCTGCAGCCTTCACAAGCTTGAATTCTGCTGGCAGGGGAGTTGCAACCTTGCGCTCATTCTCAATCCCATACTTCTCCCCCAGCTCCTTGATGAACTTCTCCTGGTGCAGCTTCAACCACCTGTGATCTGGATCCCTCTCCACGTGCATCCCGAGGTAGTACTTTACCTCCCCAAGGTTCTTGCACTTGAAGTTTTCCATCAGTTGCTGCTGCACTTTCTGGATCTCCTTCATGCTGCTGCTGAAGAGAAGAATGTCGTCCACATAGACCAGAAACAGCACCAGCTTCTCCCCCTCGCCCTTGAGAAAGAGGCTCTCATCACAGCTGCTGGTCCTGAATCCCATCTCCTCTAAAACAGCTGCCAACTTCTGGTACCAGCAGCGTGGCGCCTGCTTCAAGCCGTAGATGGACTTGTTGAGCTTGCACACCCTGCCCGTACCATCCTCATACCCAGGCGGCTGCGTCATGTACACATCCTCCTCTAAAATCCCATTCAGGAATGCCGTTGAAATATCCATCTGAATGATGAATTTCCCACTAACAGCTGCATCTGCCAACAAGACACGGAGGGTAGGGGGTTTGGCAGTGGGAGCAAAGATCTCGTTGAAGTCATGCTTCTCCTTCTGCATAAACCCCTTCGCCACCAGCCTACTCTTGTAGATGGTGACCTGCCCCTTGTCATCGGTCTTGATCCTCAGCACCCACTTGCATTGTATCGCTTTCTTCCCATCAGGCAGCACCACCAGATCCCATGTCCTATTCTCCAGCAGACTCTGGTACTCAGCATCCCTAGAAGCCAGCCACTTGTCCCTATCTGGTCCAGCTAATGCCTCCTCCATGCTAGCTGGTTCCTCTGGTGCAGGGGCAAGAAAACAGTACGCAGGCTCATCCTCCTCATCCGGGTCATAGCCATGAGGTAGAATCAGCAATGCCTCTTCGGTCCCTAGCTGCTGCTCTGCTGCATCAGTTCCTGCAGTCAGCTTCTTAGTAGCCATACGGGTACGTCCTGGCCTGGAGACGGGTGTCTCCCATCCCTTCATAACGACACCCTTCGGCTTCTTAGTTTTTCCCTGCTGCTTCTCTCCTCCCTCGGGTCCAGCAGCTCCACTAGTGCTGCCGCCAGTTTCCACACCATTTTCTCCACCAGCAGGTGCCTCCTGTACCTTCTCTCCATCACCATTTCCAGCAGCTGCCTCCTCTCCCTCCTCCCACACACTAGGAGTCAGGTCCAGCTGCATGGTGATCTGCTCCATCTGCTGGGACACCCTTGCCTCCGGCTGTTTCTCCCAGCTCCCATACATCATGCCCTCAATGAATTTCACATCCCTGCTGTCAAAAAACACACCCTTGGATGGTTCCCACAGCAGCCATCCCTTGCTCTCAGCAGCCAGCCCCAAATGCACACACCAGATTGCACTCGCCCCCAACTTACTGCGGTAGGTCTTGGGGACGTGGGCGACTGCCATGCAACCGAACACCCTCAGCATGTCCACCGGCGGCTTCCTCCCAAGCCACCTCTCCAACGGCACCCACGAGTCATCCCCAACCTTGGTGAGCACCCTGTTCCTAGCGACAGTGGCGTGCCGGACAGCATGAGGCCACATAGAATTGCTCAGCCCAGATTCTATGAGCAGCGCCCTAGCTGTCTCCAGAATGGTCCGGTTTGCCCGTTCTGCTACACCATTGGACTGTGGGGTATAAGCCGTGGTCAGCTCTCTCTGGATGCCCTGCTTCTTGAGCCAGGCCGTCATTTCAGCTCCAAGGAACTCACCACCCCGGTCTGTCCTAATCCGCTTCACTACACACTCCGCCTGCTTCTCCACGAATGGCAGCCAATCGTCCCGTATCGTGGAGGCGGCGTGGTCCTTCTGCTTCAGCGGATACGCCCACATCAGCCTGCTCCAGTCATCCACAATTGTAAGAAAATACCGCTCCCCCTTGTGCCCTTGCACCGGCAGCGGCCCCACCAAGTCCATGTGGACCAGCTCCAAAGGCTTCTTGCTCCTGCCAGCCACACTATGGAAAGGGAAACGGGTGAACTTTGAAAGCAAACAGATTTCACAGTTGTCATCGGGTGGCTGTCCGTTCAGCTTCAGACCCTTAACGGCTCCATCCTTCTCCAGCTGCTTCAGCAAAGGCATTGCCACATGCCCTAAGCGCCGGTGTGCCGTTGCCCAATCTGTCTCCCCAGATCTGGCCGACACTTTCACACCAACCCCTCCAACGGCATTGCACTCCCCCTGGGATGCAGACCCCTCTCCAGCCTGCCCCCCACCATGCCACGCCAGGGCCGGCAGCTGCCACATAGATCTGTACACGTCCTTGCTCTCGTGCAGATCCCAAAGCACCCGATTGCCCAGCTTCCCCTTATAAGTGCGTGCCCCATCCGTGTTGGTGTTCACCCCAGCCTTGCCAAGCTTACGGAGGGAGATAAGGTTGGCCTTCAGGTCGGGGACGAAGAGAACGTCGTGCAGCACCACCGGCTTGCCATCCGCTCCCTTAAACGCAGCTCGTCCCGCACCAGCCACCTTCAACATGTGTCCAGAGGCGGAGCACACTTCATTGATCGGTGCAGCTCGTACTTCGTCCAGCAGGTCCTTGCGCGGCGTCATCGTCCAAGCAGCGCCTGTGTCCAACACCCAATACTATAGGGGGTGCAGCTCTGCTCCAACTTTGGCAGAGGCGTCTCCTTGCTCCCCCTTGTCTCCCACATGGAAGAATTGGCCCGTGGTGCGCTCCTTCTTCTTCTCCGCACCGCCGTTGCCCTTCGGGTTGTTGTCGGACGAATCAGCGACCATGTTGGCGCCGTTTTTCTGGTTCCTCCGCGCGCCGCCATCCTGGTGACGATTCTGGGGGGTCCATCCATCGGGTTTCTTATAGCACAAAAACCAGGGGTGCCCTTCCTTCTCACAATACCAGCAACTCCCTTTCATTTTGCCACCAGCACCCGACTTGCCCCCACGTCCAGATTTCGCACCGCGACCCCAACCGGTACCTCCTTGTTGGTCGTTGGAGTCGTCGTCTTTCTTTGCACCGCGTCCAGCACCACCGAAGCCACGTCCTCTGCCACGTCGGCTCCCTTGCATCCCGTAGCCGCTGCTGCCGTCGTCTCCACCCCTCAGTTGGCGGCGACGGAAGTCCTCCTCCAGAATCTTCGTCCGCACCCACTCGAGCGTCCACAAGCTCTGGTTCTGCGGCAGGCTCAATCCGCTCGTAAATTGAAGCCACGATTCTGGCAGCAGCGAGAGCATCTTCAAGCACTTGGTCTGCTCCGGGTAGGTGATTCCCGCGGTCGCCAACTTCGCATAGAGGTCGCGCATCTTGTCCAGGACTGGTTGCACCGGCTCTCCCTCGCTCAGGCGCAACGCGGACAGCTCCCTCTCCAGCATCAACGTTGCGACAACGGAGGTCGGGGCGTGCAGCTCCTTCAACACGGTCCACGCCTTCGGACCGCATTCAACCTCCGGCAGCAGGTGCATGACGTGGTGACGCTGGTTCAGCTCCAAACTCTGCGACATCAAATAGTAGCCAGCCGAGGAGCGCTCGTCCCAATCTTCCTGCAGCGTGGGGTCACTCGGTCTAGGCTCCTCCCCAATCATTAGTTTCAGCAAACCGATCTGACGGAAATATAATTGCATTTTCCAGGCCCAATCATCATAGCCCTCACCATTGAACTTCTCGACGGTGAAATTCTTCAGCACCTCCTTGACAAGCGAGCCCTGGTTTGTTCGCGCTCCCCTTGGCGCTGAAAGACCAGAATCTTGGCTGCCGCTACGATCTTGGGCTGAAGATTCACCAGCTCCCGCCGAGGTGTTGCCCGCCATAGCTACCTATAACGAGGATCACTATAACGCAGCTCTGATACCAGCTTGTTGGTGTAAGGGCCTAATAAACTCAAGCTATTAGGACTTAATCAAACTTAAAACCTCTCCTCGGGGTCACCTCCAAGGGTCCCTGGGTGCCTGGTACAAGACCAGCCCCTATCCTCGGGTCCGAGTTTGTAGAGAGAGGAATCAAGAATGACTTAGTCAAAACAGCAAGAGTACCTTGAACGTCGCGCAGCGTGCCGTGCAGACCGTCGATTGGATTAAGCTGAGAATTCGCTATATCGAAGCTCGCTCCAAGAGCTTTAAAATGAGCCAAGTTGCCTCGCGAAAAGTTCTGCCATTACTAAGTTATGGCTCGGACAGCGTTTGCCTAGCGTTGGAGTGCTAGCATACTAGCGTTGACTCGGGTAGCATTCCGCCGTCGAATAGCGCAGAAACGAAATTCCAGCGAGGAAGGAATTTGCTTGAATCAATTTTACTATATTCAGGTACAAACAGAGAAGGATTAAATAGTTCTAGCTAGCAAGGACCTTGGGAATCAACCTGGGAACAACCAGGGATGATCCCAAATAATTCCAAGCAACAGAACCAACCTGGCTGGACAAAATAGCAGGTGGTAGGTTGGTAAACAACCTCTGGTTCTGTTTTTCCAACCTGGGAAAACAACAACCAGGTTCAGGTTCTAAAAACAGAACCTGTTTTGTCTTTGCCCAACCAGCAAAATGCTGGTTCCGCTGGTTTCCCCTGGCCTTGTAGCATGCAGATACAGACAAACAACATCCAACCTTCACCTAAATTGTACCCCTATAGTGCCTTCCCTGCTACACTATAGTTAACCAAACAAAACAGTACAATTCCGAGTTGGATAGAACTGAATCTGCGCAATCAACTCAACCGAACTGCAAAGCTTCCATCTTGGGTTCCTTTGCGAGCTCGTCCTTTCTGCTTGCACTGTTCATAGCGCGTACAATGTTGTGCCGAAGCGCACATTGCGCGAGTACCTGCAAATGCATCAAGCGAAAATTGCGAAAGCAAACAAACACACGAACACACCATTCACACACAAATGCATTCGCACACGCATACTCGTACAAACAGACGGCAGGATGTCGTGCAATGTGCATTTGCACCCAACAACAGAAGAGAGGAGAAGATCCAAGGACAAAGCTGACGGAGATCCTGTTCCACATCATGGAGTGGCTGCAAGAAAGATAAGGCAGGGTAGCATATCTGTTGGAGAAATTGGAACTAGAAACTGCCGAGAGCCAATCCGGCTGGTGAGAGAAAGGATCAAGAGACATTTGAGTAAGGGGAAGAGTTGCGGTGCAGCCAGGGCAGGGTCATACACACACTGACTAAGGATCTACTGGCAAAACATTGTCCTGATGCTGAACCTGCAATAGGAAGATGGGATGAAGAGAGCGCCAGGAAGAAAGGTGCACGACATCTTAGAGCCAGGGTGGACCCCAACACTAGTGTGCCGGAAAGGCTACAGTTAGCATTACCCATGCAATGAAGTAGGGTAAGACAGGCGAGCTCTGCCCACCTTAGGGCTTATGAAGGCGCGACCAACTATAAGAGGGAAGCACGGAGCTGGGACCAGTGCTGATATACAACCATAAGAAGCGGCAGTGGGAGGAACCAATCGCGCTGGAACGGGAGTTGGCCATGATATGGAGAGAATGCCATGGCAGCCCCAAGGGTGAGCGAAGGAGATAGGAGAGGGGCGCTAGGGAACGCCATGGATGGTCACATGCTAAGGTGGCTGATTTAGCGGATGTGGCAAGAGACGGTTTTGAGCTGTGGGCATCAAGAAGAGAATGGAGATGCAGCGCCGGTCCCACAAGGAGCATGGACTTGCCAAGAGGAAGAAGGAGAGAAATGGAAGGTGGGGGAGGAGGCGAGCGAGGAGGGAAAGAAGGTCGTGCAATAAGTACTGGCCAAGCATAGGAGGTGCTTTGACTTCACCCTGGAAGAGTTGGGAAGGTGCAAAATGAAGGAGGAGCTGGAAATAAGATGTTTGAGCCTGTGTTTCACCAAAGAAGAAGAACTGCTAGAAGCTGGGTTTTTTGGGCGGTCTGAATCAGAATACGCCACACCAACTGTGGTGGCAGCAATGAAGGAATTGACGAGGGGGATCCTGAGAAGAAGGATGTGTGGTGGCTACAGGACACTCAACAAGATCACCATAACCGATAGACACCCGATGCCTATGGCCGAGGAGAGTTTTTGACAAGCTAGCAAACGGGGCCTTCTTCACAACACCGGACTTACAGCAAGAATTCAAACCAATCAAGTTCAAAGAAGAAAAGGGCATCAAGAAGACGGCCTTCCATTGGCCAGACGGGCTGTTTGAATGGTTGTACATGCGCAGATAACTACTACAGCGGGAGCTAGTCCACGGGGTAGGCACAGTTGTGAGGGAGATATTTGCGTTCCTTAGTCGTTCATTCACAGGGAGGTATTTGCGTTCCTTAGTCGTTCATTCACAGAGGCACAGCTTGCACTCACTATACTTGCTCATTCACAGAGAGAATAAGCAAGAGTTTAACTAGCAAATGTTGGTGTAAAGGCCTAATAAACTCAAGCTATTAGGACTTAATCAAACTTAAAACCTCTCCTCGGGGTCACCTCCAAGGGTCCCTGGGTGCCTGGTACAAGACCAGCCCCTATCCTCGGGTCCGAGTTTGTAGAGAGAGGGATCAAGAGAGACTTAGTCAAAACAGCAAGAGTACCTTGAACGTCGCGCAGCGTGCCGTGCAGACTGTCGATCGGATTAAGCTGAGAATTTGCTATAACAGAGCTCTCTCCAAGAGCCAGAAAATAAGCCAAGTTGCCTCGCAAAAAGTTCAGCCATTACGAAGTTATGGCTCGGACAGCGTTTGCCTAGCGTTAGAGTGCTAGCGCACTAGCGTTGACTCGGGTAGCATTCCGCCGTCGAACCGCGTAGACACGAAATTCCAGCAAGAAAGGAATCCGCTTGAATCAATTGACTATATTCAGGTACAAACAGAGAAGGAATAAATAGTTCTAGCTGGCAAGGACCTTGGGAATCAACCTGGGAACAACCAGGGATGATCCCAAATAATTCCAAGCAACAGATCCAACCTGGCTGGACAAAACAGCAGGTGGTAGGTTGGAAAACAACCTCTGGTTCTGATTTTCCTGTTGGTGTAAGGGCCTAATAAACTCAAGCTATTATGACTTAATCAAACTTAAAACTCTCCTCGGGGTCACCTCCAAGGGTCCTTGGGTGCCTGGTACAAGACCAGCCCCTATCCTCGGGTCCGAGTTTGTAGAGAGAGGAACCAAGAATGACTTAGCCAAAATAACAAGAGTACCTTGAACGTCGCGCAGCGTGCCGTGCAGACCGTCGATCGGATTAAGCTGAGAATTTACTATAACAAAGCTCGCTCCAAGAGCTTTAAAATGAGCCAAGTTGCCTCGCAAAAGTTCTGCCATTACGAAGTTATGGCTCGGACAGCGTTTGCCTAGCGTTGGAGTGCTAGCGCACTAGCGTTGACTCGAGCAGCATTACGCCGTTGAACCGCGTCGAGAACGAAATTCCAGCAAGAAAGGAATCCGCTTGAATCAATTGACTATATCCAGGTACAAACAGAGAAGGAATAAATAGCTATAGCTAGCAAGGGCCTTGGGAATCAACCTGGGAACAACCAGGGATGATCCCAAATAATTCCAAGCAACAGAACCAACCTGGCTGGACAAAACAGCAGGTGGTAGGTTGGAAAACAACCTCTGGTTCTGTTTTTCCAACCTGGGAAAACAACAACCAGGTTCAGGTTCAAAAAACAGAACCTGTTTTGTCTTTGCCCAACCAGCCAAATGCTGGTTCTGCTGGTTTCCCCTGGCCTTGTAGCATGCAGATACAGACAAACAACATCCAACCTTCACCTAAATTGTACCCCTATAGTGCCTGCCTTGCTACACTATAGTCAACCAAACATAACAGTACAATTTCGAGTTGGATAGAACTGAATCTGCGCAATCAACTCAACCGAACTGCAAAGCTTCCATCTTGGGTTCCTTTGCGAGCTCGTCCTTTCTGCTTGCACTGTTCATAGCGCGTACAATGTTGTGCCGAAGCGCACATTGCGCGAGTACCTGCAAATGCTTCAAGCGAAAATTGCGAAAGCAAACAAACACACGAACACACCATTCACACGCAAATGCACTCGCACACGCATACTCGTACAAACAGACGGCAGGATGTCGTGCAAAGTGAATTTGCACCCAACACACTCCCCCTCAGCCTGCCGGCTGCATTCCCATCATTCCATGCTAGTTCATGCTCATTCCACTCATGCGCACACAACGCCAATGAGGCTCATCCGCAAGCCTCTTGGTGAGAAATTCTGCTGGCTGCTGGTGAGTCTTGATGTAGATCGGATTCACAGTCCCCCTCTTCACCTCCTTACGCAGCCAGTGCCATTTGATACGCATGTGCTTGTTCAGCCCATGAAGCACAGCGTTCCTGGCCATCCCAAGAGCCCCTTTGCTGTCACAAAACAGCGGCGTAGCGACCTTCTGCTCCTGGCCAATCTCCTCTAACAGCCTCTTCAGCCAAATCACCTCCTTCACCCCGTGGAACATCGCCATGTACTCTGATTCCACAGAGGAGAGTGCCGTCTCCGTCTGCTTCTTGGACCTCCAACTAACAGGTCCTCCCCCAACTACGCAGATGTATCCTCCCACAGATAAGGAATCCTCCTTCTCAGAAGCCCATGTAGCATCGGTAAAGCAAGTCAGAAACATCTTGCCTTCTCCAAGCCACTCCCCCTTCTCCTTCAGCACCTCAACCCCCTTCTGCTTCACCTGTGCAGATGCGGAGTATTGGACCCCAATGGTTGGGTGAGAGTTCAAATACTTCACCACGCGCTCAGCTGCATCCACCTGCTCCTCTGATGGATTCTGCACCACCCTGGCCAGCTGCCCAACCGAGAAAGAGATGTCGGGCCTCGTGTGAACAGCTGCATACAAGAGGCTGCCCACCAAGGACTGAAATTGCTGCTGCTCTTCAGCTTCAACCCCTTCATCCTCTGCAGCCTTCACAAGTTTGAATTCTGCTGGCAGGGGAGTTGCAACCTTGCGCTCATTCTCAATCCCACACTTCTCCCCCAGCTCCTTGATGAACTTCTCCTGGTGCAGCTTCAACCACCTGTGATCCAGATCCCTCTCCATGTGCATCCCGAGGTAGTACTTTACCTCCCCAAGGTTCTTGCACTTGAAGTTCTCCATCAGCTGCTGCTGCACTTTCTGGATCTCCTTCATGCTGCTGCTGAAGAGAAGAATGTCATCCACGTAGACCAGAAACAACACCAGCTCCTCCCCCTCCTCCTTGAGAAAGAGGCTCTCATCACAGCTGCTGGTCCTGAACCCTATCTCCTCTAAAACAGCTGCCAGCTTCTGGTACCAGCAGCGTGGCGCCTGCTTCAAGCCGTAGATAGACTTTTTCAGCTTGCACACCCTGCCCGTACCATTCTCATACCCAGGCGGCTGCGTCATGAACACCTCCTCCTCTAAAATCCCGTTGAGGAATGCCGTTGATATATCCATCTGGATAATGAATTTCCCACTAACGGCTGCATCTGCCAACAAGACACGAAGGGTAGGGGGTTTGGCAGTGGGAGCAAAGATCTCATTGAAGTCCCGCTTCTCCTTCTGCATAAATCCCTTAGCCACCAACCTACTCTTGTAGATGGTGACCTGCCCCTTGTCATCAGTCTTGATCCTTAGCACCCACTTGCATTGTACCGCTTTCTTTCCCTCAGGCAGCACCACTAGTTCCCAAGTCCCATTCTCCAGCAGGCTCTGGTACTCAGCATCCCTAGAAGCCAGCCACTTGTCCCTATCTGGTCCAGCTAATGCCTCCTCCATGCTAGCTGGTTCCTCTGGTGCAGGGGCGATAAAACAGTAGGCAGGTTCATCCTCCTCATCCGGGTCATAGCCATGAGGTAGAATCAGCATTGCCTCCTCGGTCCCAAGCTGCTGCTCCGCTACACCTGATCCTGCAGTCAGCTTCTTAGTAGCCATACGGGTACGTCCTGGCCTGGAGACGGGTGTCTCCCATCCCTTCATAACTACACCCTTCGGCTTCTTAGCTTTCCCCTGCTGCTGCTTTCCTCCCTCGGATCCAGCAGCTTCACTAGTGCTATCGCCAGCCTCTCCTCCACCAGCAGGTGCCTCCTGTACATTTTCTCCATCACCATTCCCCGCAGCTGCCTCCTCTTCCTCCTCCCACACACTAGGAGTCAGGTCCAGCTGCATGGTGATCTGCTCCATCTGCTGGGACACCCTTGCCTCTGGTTGTTTCTCCCAGCTCCCATACATCATGCCCTCAATGAATTTCACATCCCTGCTGTCAAACAACACACCCTTGGATGGTTCCCACAGCAGCCATCCCTTGCTCTCAGCAGCCAGCCCCAAATGCATACACCAGATTGCACTCGCCCCCAACTTACTCCGGTAGGTCTTGGGGACGTGGGCGACTGCCATGCAACCAAACACCCTCAGCATGTCCACTGGCGGCTTCCTCCCAAGCCACCTCTCCAACAGCACCCACGAGTCATTACCAACCTTGGTGAGTACCCTGTTCCTAGCGACGGTAGCGTGCCGGACAGCGTGAGGCCACATGAAGTTTCCAAGCCCAGATTCTATGAGCAGCGCCCTAGCTGTCTCTAGAATAGTCCGGTTCGCCCGTTCTGCTACACCGTTGGACTGTGGGGTATAAGCCG
Organism: Closterium sp. Yama58-4; assembly: GCA_947470075.1. Classification (NCBI taxonomy): domain Eukaryota; kingdom Viridiplantae; phylum Streptophyta; class Zygnematophyceae; order Desmidiales; family Closteriaceae; genus Closterium; species Closterium sp. Yama58-4. The sequence continues at coordinate 89,988 of CANIUD010000662.1, read as the reverse complement.
TGGTCAGCTCCCTCTGAATGCCCTGCTTCTTGAGCCATGCCGTCATCTCCACTCCAAGGAACTCACCACCCCGGTCTGTCCTGATCCGCTTCACCACACACTCCGCTTGCTTCTCCACGAACGGCAGCCAATCGTCCCGAATCGTGGAGGCGGCGTCTCCGCGTCGTCGGCCCACGACGAGTGGGTGGGACTCTAAGAGACAGAACTAGTGTTGAGACTAAAGTGTTACCTTGTGATGACCACTGATTTGCCTGGTCGTCCGCCCTTTTTGCGTTAGAGTGCCCACTGAGCACAACTGGACCCTGTCCTCCATGCACATGCCCCATGCCCGATGTCTTGCACAAGTAACGCAGTACTCTCTGCGCAGTTGTCTGGTGCTCCTTTCTAAGTCGCCCGGGCGCAACGAAGCGAGCAAAGATGCTGAAAGAGTACGCGATGTGAGGTCGTGTGCACATCATCACGTACATGAGGCAGCCCACAAGCTCTGGATACGGGCCACTCGGCTCTACTGACTCGTCCGAAGGTGGAGCTGAGAGAGAGTGGCCTCTAGGCAGACAAGTCAGCTGTGCCGACGAGAATTGAAAGCCAAAGCTCTGTAGAACCTGGTGCACCATGTGTGACTGGGTTAAAGTGATGGTGCGCAGTGCTCTGTCCCGGATTATCTGTAAGCCAAGATAGCTGCGCAGCTCACCCAGGTCAGTGCAAGTGTGGCTCTTTTGCAGCTCCGTCTTCATTAGGGTCAGCGCCTCAGTGTCGGCAGTAGCAAAGTCCAAGTCGTCGACAAACACGGAGATGTAGAACGGCAGCAGAGTAGGGTCGGTGCGCAGAAACAGTGACGGGTCAGCAGTCGAAGGAGCAAACCCAAGAGCTGCAAGCGTTGTCCCCGGTCTTTCGTGCCACTCGCGGGGCGCCTGGCGGAGACCGTAGACTGGCCGCCGGAGGCTCTACTGGGTACCCTCAGGAAACGACCCAGTGAAGCCAGGTGCGCGACACAGCCAGATCTCCTCGTAAAGGCTGCCCCTGTAAGAACCCTGTGAGGGAGTGCAGCTCGTAGTCACGCTGTGCTGCAACGTACAGTAACCTGCAAATAATATTCATCTTTTGGGTGGGGGAGAAGGTTGCGAAGAAGTTGACCCCCCTGTCGCTGACTGAAGTCGCGAGCAACATAACGCGCCTTGAAGGTAGGCGGAGAACCAGGCGTCCACTTCACTATGAAAATCCACATGCCATCGACTATCAGGAGGAGGAACCTTGTCGACGTAAGTGCCTGTGGACTTCCAGGAAGCCATCTCTGTGTCCATGGCTGCCTGCCACTGAGAGGAGTGCTCACCCGTGATTGCCTCTGCGTACGAGCACGAGGTAGGGATGTCAAGTGCATCCGGGTCTCCCTTAGGGCAAAGCAGCATGGACGCTAAACGGGGTAAAACGGTCGCGAGATACTCGAGCTCAACCTGCCTATCCTTAAGGACGTCACAGCCAAGGGCAAGCTCACCCCCAACGGACGGGGGCCAGTCAGACTCAGACTCAGTAACAAGACTCACGATGCACCCAACAGTTCAATGCCGTAATGAGGAGAAAGTAGCAGTTGGAATGAGGGTGGCCAAATATCTTGTCCAAAAACGGTCCGCTGGGCTTCAATACTTGGCTGCGGTGCAAATGCGTCAAAAGGGCGCGGATGGTGTTGAACCCGAGCGTTTGTTCCTAACCACATTTTCCAATGCCTCGTGTGCCTCTTGTTCATTTGCTGTCTTGGTGAAGGCCATACTACTTTAGAGAGCAAGAAGCAGATTGACCAAGCTTTGAGCTCAGTCGAGTTCGGGTACATTGCACTCTTTTGTGCCGTAAGGGTAATTGTGTTGCAGTGGCGTTTGTTTGCCAAGTTGGGGGAGGAGCAGAGGACCTACCCCTCTTTATTTCAACAGCTAAGGTGCCGTTACACTTGTTAAAAACCCAGTGTTGCACGGCCTCACCAAGCACATGACGGTAAAATGGCACTGGACAAGGAGCACGGTGGACAGGTAAAGTTGAGTTGCACTGTGAGGATCTTAGGATCGAGCTCAGAAGAGAGAATTCGAATTGAATGTTCACCTGGGTACAACACGAGGCTATATATAGGCTCGACACAAGGCCTAATAACAAGGTGTTACGCGAAGGTTCCGAGGGTCGCGAAGCGTCCCGAACAGACCCTTCCTGAATTCGGTAGAAGGCAATTCGGTGGCAACCGAAAAGCCTAGAATTTGGTGCACTCAACCTAGTTCGGTGCCTATAACTATAATAAATATAGTAAAAGCAACGAACCTAGGAAATCTAGCAAAAGCAAGCAAAATAAAGCAAATCTAAGCTAGATAATGCATAATAAAATAAAGGCAAGCTAGCAAAGCCAGCATAAGCCGTCGTACTCTCACACGTCCCCCCCTCAAAGCTGGGTGGCGTGAGATACACCCTGCTTGACAAGATAGTCCTTGAGAGCACGGCGTGCGTTGCCCATATTAGCTTCTGCAACCCAACTGTCCTCAGTGGGGTCGTATCCCTTCCAGCGTATCAGGAACTCGAGGGTCTTGCCACCGCGGCGCCGATGAGTGAGAACGCGCTCGATCTCGTACTCTGGTTCATCCTGCACAAGAACAGGTGGTGGTGGCGGTAGCTGCCGTCCCTGGAACTGTTGGTTGGGGTCCTTGTAGGGCTTCAGTAGCTGAACATGGAAAGCGTTGTGAAGCTTCCACGTATCTGGTAAGCGCAAGCGGTACGTAACTGGTGTCACCTGTGCCTCCACGAGAAATGGACCGCAGAAGCGAGGCCGGAGTTTGGATGGTAGGTGAGACAGGTTCAAGTTGCGCGTGTCAAGAAGCACCTGATCTCCGACTGCTACTAAGTGATCTCGTCGCTGGCGATCGGCATACTGCTTCTGGGAGTTCTGCATCGTGGTGAGACGTCGCTGAGTCTTCTCCCATAGCTGCTGCATGGTGGTGACGAAGTCGTGTGCGGCTTGGACGTGTGCCGGTGTGGTTGGCTGCTGTGGTGTAAGTGGTTCCCGTCCGTAACACAGGAAGAAAGGAGTTTTTCCTGTGGCCGCATGCGAGGCGTTGTTGTAAGCGAACTCTAAGTTCAGTAACTGTGTGTCCCAGTGGCTGATGTCGTCCTTGCAAGCTGTGCGCAGTAACTGTTCAACCACCTGATTGAGTCGCTCTGTCTGTCCGTCAGTCTGGGGATGGTATGCTGAAGACATCGCAAGCTTAGTCCCCAACAGTCCCATAAGCTCCTTCCAGAACTTACTAGTGAACTTGGGATCTCTGTCTGAGATGAGTGTAGCGGGGATGCCGTGGATGGTGATGATGCGGTCGAAGAAGAGTCGAGCAGTTGCTTCAGCTGTAGCTGTGGCGTTGGTCGGTATGAAGTGACCCATTTTGGAGAACTTGTCGATGACTACGAGGATGGAATCGTGTCCTCGTGAGGTCGAAGGAAGTCCCGTGATGAAGTCGAGGCTAACGACCTGCCATGGCTGCTCCGGTACGGGTAGAGGCTGAAGTAACCCTGCTTTCTTCTGCTTGCTACTCTTCATCCGCTGGCACGTGTCGCAGGAGGTGACGAACTGCTGCACGTCTGCTGCCATCCCGGGCCAGTAGTAATACTTCGCTATTCCCGCTAACGTCTTGTTGCTCCCGAAATGTCCCGCGTATGGTACGTCATGAAACTCCTCCAATAGGATCTGCCGTAGCGGGGCGTAATTCGGTACCCAAATCTTTCCTGAACCCTTCCTTACCGCTAAGTCTTTCTCCCACTATAACAGCTTCTGTTTTTTCATGTCTGTCAGTTCGGTCGGACTCAGTCGGTATGGTGCACGTGAGACGGGTTTCGCACCTGGTTCCTCCACGATCTCGTGTTCGTGGGTGCGTGCAGGAGGTACGCCTGCAGGTAGGTCGTCGGGCATTATATCTTTGTACTGCTCCAAGACCTCCTTCACTGCTGCGGGTAGCTCGGAACCCGGTTTCACCTCTTCTGCTGCTGCCATAACCAGTGCTAAGTAACCCGTGTTACTCTCATTCACCGTCCGTTCGAACCGTGCCAGTGTCGTTTCAGGAACGTCCCCTGTATCCGTCCAGCTTCTCAGCTCCACTCGTTTCCCGTTGTTGTAGATGCACACCTTTCTGTTGACCCAGTTGATCTCGGGGTTGAACCGCTTCAGGAAATCTCGCCCCAAGATGAAATCTAAACCCTTGATGTTCGTGATCGGCAACGTCGGCTTCCATCGTAACGCACCTATATGCAGCTGCAGTGATGCTTCACCGTGGATGGGAAGCTTCGTACCGTCCACCATCGTTGCTGAAAACCGGGTCTCTTCCGACTTCTCTCCAATTTTCTCCAACGTCCCGCGGTCACACACCGAGTGGGACGCACCGCTGTCCACCAGTGCCTGGAGGCGTCGCCCGTTGCAGATCACCTCGAGGAGTAGTGGCTGCTGCTGCTCCGAGTAGCCGTAGATGGTCTCGCTTACAGGATCATAGGGTACGTCGAATATGTCATCCCTAGGTCCTGCGCTCGAAGCTGCTGACTGAATATCAGTCTTCAATTGAGAAGGGTTGGAAGGATTTATCCGAGGCCGATTCAGCTTCGTCTTGGCCTGGAACCTTCCCCTAAGCCGTTGCAGCTGTGTAGGCTTCTCCTGTGGGCAATGGGGAGCCTTAACACTGTGCTGCGGGGAGAGAATATTAACTCCTTGGAACGCACGACCCTTTTCAACGCTCCGGAGTGGTTTGCCCAACTTCTCAGGTACTTGTATAATCTCTGAAGGCTTTTTCTTAGCCTCTAAATCTCCCCTGAAGGCTTGAAAATCACGAGAAGTAATATTCTTAGTTAAAGTATCTTTGTAGGATAACTTTAACGAATTCTTACTTTCGTGGGTGTTCGGCTGGAGTTTCCCGGTCGGTGCAGAGTCTTGTTTCGCGGAGCCTCCATTTGTCTCGGCGATTTCCCCTGGTGCCGGCCGGTCGTGACGTTTTAAATTCGCGCCATCATGTCCTCCTTTTTTCGCCCGCTCCGAAGTCGCCACGTTTGTTGACTTCGGGGGTGCTGCACTGTTGTTGCACTGTAGCGCTGCTCGTGCCTTCTTCATTTTCCAACACGCCAAGAGTCGATGTCTCGCTGCGCCGCAAAAGTCGCATTTTGTCGGCCGCTGCTTCGTGTCGAATGATCTGTTCGCCACGTGGCGTCGTGTCTCGGGTTGACCTCCTGTCAACGCATCGAATCTCTCTGCTGCACACACCATGTCGCGGTAGTTGTTGTAGTTCGCAGTAATCACCTGTCGTTGTACTTCCATTTTTAGCCCCTCAGTATACGCTTAGATTTTTCCCCCTTCTGTCAAGTCGGTAATACGGTTGAAGAGGCTCTCCATCTGCTGCGTGTACTGTGTTACACTGCCGTACTGTTTGTGCCGATGAATCTGCTGCCGCGCCATGTAGCTGGAATTGATCGGTTCGAAACGTTGAATTAAAGCTGCCCGAAACTGCGTCCATGACCCCTCGCCTCGGATCTCCTTACTGTTGTAAATCCACTCGAGCGCCGGGCCTCGTAACAGTGTTGCTGCGAGCCGAATCCTCATTGCATCGTGTGTCGGGGTCGTACAGCCAACGGCCTCGAAATAAATTTCGAGTGTCGCAATGAATCGACGGACGTCGGCGTCTCTCGCATTCGGATTAAACGCCTCCGGTATCCTCGGACGTGCCGCCTCAAGATTCATTCTGGCTTCTGGTTGGTGAACTGTCAGTGTCGCCGCTGCTGCTGCTATCGTCGCTGCAGTATTCGCTGCTACGTCTGCTGCTGCTGTGGCGGCTGCCGACTGGTTCGCGAGGAGCTCCTCTAATCGCTGGAGTGCCGCTCGCATCTGGTCCAGGTCGGTGCGTAACTCCGTAATTTTTCGTACGGAATTATCACCATTTTCCTCCATTTGGCGATTTACAGGAAGATTTGCGACAGAAATAATTAAAAACTAGGCGCCGGTCGACTTACTGCGAATAAAATCGACTGTAGAAATGTCGAGCGCCGTTTCTGCTAGCCGCATAATTCTCCCTTAGCCGAAATTCGCGTCAGATCTCGGCCGTTCAGCTACAATTCGATCCGACGCCCCAAATTCCAACTTTTTTGGGCGAAATTCTGAGGGCCGTTGATGTCGAAATCGATCCGACGGCTGAAATTCCAACTTTTTTGCCAAAGGACCTGAGGAGTGTTCGAAAACCGGTTCGAGGGGGACGATTAAAACTAGCGCGGAATTGGTGTGCGTACCCGAAATCGGCGCGTTCGTCGTCGCCCCCGCGGTTTTAAAAGCTACGATTTAGCGGTCGAAAAACTCGCGTGTAAACAGGCTCTGATTACCAAGTGTGAGGATCTTAGGATCCTGCTAAGAAAAGAGAATTCGAATTGAATGTTCACCTGGGTACAACACGAGGCTATATATAGGCTCGACACAAGGCCTAGTAACCAGGTGTTATGCGAAGGTTCCGAGGGTCGCGAAGCGTCCCGAACAGAGCCTTCCCGAACCCGGTAGAAGGCAATTCGGTGGCAACCGAAAAGCCTAGAATTCGGTGCACTCAACCTAGTTCGGTGCCTATAACTATAATAAATATAGTAAAAGCAACGAACCTAGGAAATCTAGCAAAAGCAAGCAAAATAAAGCAAAGCTAAGCTAGATAATGCATAATAAAATAAAGGCAAGCTAGCAAAGCCAGCATAAGCCGTCGTACTCTCACATGCACCACGTGAAGACGACGGTGCAGCTAGCTGAAATAATGACCAAGAGGCTGAGCAACATTGGTAATTTTGCAAGCTGGTTGGAATGACTATAAGCTGAGAGGAGCATATCTTAAGGGCAACTGTTGGAAACAATAAAACTTAAGCGCTTCAGTCGTGTCGAAAACACCGCATCAGAAGCGAGGCAAACTACACCGAAGCACCCGCGAGTCAACCCTCGGGGGTTGAAGAGGTTGCTGGAGGTTACGCGAAAGTCAAAGGTCAGCGATCTTTGACCCGACAAGTACAGCGCGACAGTTAAGGACATACAACTGACTCGCTACAGAGCAGTTGCCCGAGTCGTACTGTATCGAACCGCAACAGCAACAGCAAAAGCAGTTATAACTGTATCCCTTGATATTTCCTACATTATTATATATTCTTGTACTCTCTTGATATAATCAATCTACTTTGCCCTCACATACTAGCGCAAGGTGGTTCACAATTTCTTCACTGAAAGCTTCCGCTATTACAATTGTCCTATCCAGAGTTCTCCCCTGAAAAGATCCTAAGGGGCTATCTCAGCCCAACATGGTATGAGAGCAGTCAGGGGAAACTCTACCACTTCCAAATCAAAGACATTACAAGACATGGCAACAAACAAGGAGAGGAGCTCTTCTAATGGCTCCCCGGGCACTACTCCTACACCACCTCCTGCCTCTGGCCTGCAGACAGAGGAAGGCACGGCAACAAGACCTAGGGGAACGTCCACCGAGACTCTCACAAATCGCCCCACGGGCTTCGACCAGAGCATGATGGAGAAGTTCTTCTCCTTCATGTCCTTCTACGAGCAGCACCAGCAGTCGGGACCTGCACAGACACACAACAGCAACAACGGAGTGACGCCCATGAGCCTTGATGGGTCGTCATACGCGCGCGGAAATCAACAGCAGCAACCTACCTTCGCCCCGTACGAACGCGGGTCAATCAGCTTCATGCCGCAGTCTTCGCCTGCACAAGACAAATCACTGGACGCGTTACAAGTACAGTCGCAGTTCGCACACGTTTTGAAGCTTCGAATGTCAAGACCATTCGACGGAGAAACTTCTTCACCTGGTCCTTTGAGTTCGAGTTGATGATGGAGGGCGCGCAGATACTTGGCTTCTTCGACGGGTCCCTGCAATACCCAGCAAACGGCACACAGTATGAGAAGCAGCAGTACACGTATCAATCGATGATGGCGTATACGATCCTACTGAGGAACGTAACACCAACTCAACAGCAGAACATTCGCTCTTACCGGGCCTTCGGCAACTCGGCGGAACTCGCGTACAACCATCTGAAGAACCTGTACCAAGCAACAGACAGTGTAAATCAGAGCAGGTTAATGGCGCAGCTGACAACAGTTGAGATGAAACCAGGAGAGAAAGGAATGGCATATATCAGTCGATGTCGCGAACTGCGCGACAAGCTTCTTCGATGTGGAGGATCAATCTCTGAGGACGCCTTCGTGACGGTCATCATCGGCGGCCTTGGTCCTCAGTGGCGCGCAACAAAGGCCATACTCCGAGCCCACGGACGAATCTCTGAGGCAGCACTCTGCGCCGAAATCCACGCCGAACAGCAGGACATGGATCTGCAAGAAGAACGACACAGGAAGAAGACGACAACGTCAGAGTTCGCATTTCACACCCAACGACAACACAACAACTACAGCAACAGACAACAACGACCGAAGCCAGTACCTCCCTTCTGTCACATCTGCAAGACTTCAGGGCACCCGCGCACGCACTGCCCGAATCGTCAACAGTCAACGACCCCGCAACGACACCTTCGACCTTCAAGCAGTCAAATTGCGTCAACGCAAGCGAATCCAACGACCCAGATCCAAGCTTCAACGACCTCAACGGGACAACCTGCGCAAGGAGCAAGAAACATCGTTAGCTGCATGGCAAGACTGAGTGACTCTTGCGTCATGGATTCACCACCTCATTACTCACCGGAAGAACAACTCGACAACACCACACCTCGTCGCGAAGCACTTCAACCAAATCCGACATACGCTGCCATCGCCCAAAACGAGCCATCCGGAAAAGACACGTGGTTCTTGGACAGTTGCTGCGGACAACACATGCTTCGTACAGAGAGAGTATCAGCTTCAACGAGAGGTCGTCATCACCGTCGCCAATAATCAAAGCCTGCGCACACGACGACAAGGAATTGTACAACTTCAGTCACGGGAGACAAACGTCATTCTGCAAATGTCCAAGGTTTTAATTGCAGAAGGCCTCGGATACAACCTTCTCAGTGTGAGTCAGTTGATGGCGAAAGGCATCCACCTCGAAGCAGACAGCACTACCCAAGAATTCAAGTTGTACCACGGGAGAGGAGGTCTTTACATCGGGAAGGCAGTCCTTAAAAACAATGTCTTCGTCTTGGACTTCGTTCCTGATCTCGGCACCGCTGACAGTGACGCCATAGTCAACTTTACGAACTGGACACATGTTGGTGTAAGGGCCTAATAAACTCAAGCTATTAGGACTTAATCAAACTTAAAACCTCTCCTCGGGGTCACCTCCAAGGGTCCCTGGGTGGCTGGTACAAGACCAGCCCCTATCCTCGGGTCCGAGTTTGTAGAGAGAGGGATCAAGAAGGACTTAGTCAAAACAGCAAGAGCACCTTGAACGTCGCGCAGCGTGCCGTGCAGACCGTCGATCGGATTAAGCTGAGAATTCGCTATATCGAAGCTCGCTCCAAGAGCTTTAAAATGAGCCAAGTTGCCTCGCGAAAAGTTCTGCCATTACTAAGTTATGGCTCGGACAACGTTTGCCTAGCGTTGGAGTGCTAGCATACTAGCGTTGACTCGGGTAGCATTCCGCCGTCGAATAGCGCAGAAACGAAATTCCAGCGAGGAAGGAATTCGCTTGAATCAATTTTTACTATATTCAGGTACAAACAGAGAAGGATTAAATAGTTCTAGCTAGCAAGGACCTTGGGAATCAACCTGGGAACAACCAGGGATGATCCCAAATAATTCCAAGCAACAGAACCAACCTGGCTGGACAAAATAGCAGGTGGTAGGTTGGTAAACAACCAGGTTCAGGTTCAGGTTCAGGTTCAGGTTCAGGTTCTGTTTTTCCAACCTGGGAAAACAACAACCAGGTTCAGGTTCTAAAAACAGAACCTGTTTTGTCTTTGCCCAACCAGCCAAATGCTGGTTCCGCTGGTTTCCCCTGGCCTTGTAGCATGCAGATACAGACAAACAACATCCAACCTTCATCTAAATTGTACCCCTATAGTGCCTTCCCTGCTACACTATAGTTAACCAAACAAAACAGTACAATTCCGAGTTGGATAGAACTGAATCTGCGAAATCAACTCAACCGAACTGCAAAGCTTCCATCTTGGGTTCCTTTGCGAGCTCGTCCTTTCTGCTTGCACTGTTCATAGCGCATACAATGTTGTGCCGAAGCGCACATTGCGCGAGTACCTGCAAATGCATCAAGCGAAAAATGCGAAAGCAAACAAACACACAAACACACCATTCACACGCAAATGCATTCGCACACGCATACTCGTACAAACAGACGGCAGGATGTCGTGCAATGTGCATTTGCACCCAACACACTCCCCCTCAGCCTGCCGGCTGCATCCCCGTCATTCCATGCTAGTTCATGCTCATTCCACTCATGCGCACACAACGCCAATGAGGCTCATCCGCAAGCCTCTTGGTGAGAAAGTCTGCTGGCTGCTGGTGAGTCTTGATGTAGATCGGATGCACCGTCCCCCTCTTCACCTCCTTACGCAGCCAGTGCCACTTGATACGCATGTGCTTGTTCAGCCCATGAAGCACAGCGTTTCTGGCCATCCCAAGAGCCCCCTTGCTATCACAAAACAGCGGCGTAGCAACTTTCTGCTCCTGGCCAATCTCCTCTAACAGCCTCCTCAGCCAAATCACCTCCTTCACCCCATGGAACATCGCCATGTACTCTGATTCTACGGAAGAGAGTGCCGTCTCCGTCTGCTTCTTGGACCTCCAACTAACAGGTCCTCCCCCAACTACGCAGATGTATCCTCCCACAGATGAGGAATCCTCCTTCTCAGAAGCCCACGTAGCATCGGTAAAGCAAGTGAGAAATAGCTTGCCTTCTCCAAGCCTCTCCCCCTTCTCTTTCAGCACCTCCACCCCTTTCTGCTTCACCTGTGCAGATGCGGAATATTGAACTCCAATGCTTGGGTGAGAGTTCAGGTACTTCACCACACGCTCAGCTGCATCCACCTGCTCCTCTGATGGATTCTGCACCACCCTAGCCAGCTGCCCAACCGAGAAAGAGATGTCGGGCCTCGTGTGAACTGCTGCGTACAAGAGGCTGCCCACCAAGGACTGAAATTGCTGCTGCTCTTCAGCTTCAACCCCTTCATCCTCTGCAGCCTTCACAAGCTTGAATTCTGCTGGCAGGGGAGTTGCAACCTTGCGCTCATTCTCAATCCCATACTTCTCCCCCAGCTCCTTGATGAACTTCTCCTGGTGCAGCTTCAACCACCTGTGATCTGGATCCCTCTCCACGTGCATCCCGAGGTAGTACTTTACCTCCCCAAGGTTCTTGCACTTGAAGTTTTCCATCAGTTGCTGCTGCACTTTCTGGATCTCCTTCATGCTGCTGCTGAAGAGAAGAATGTCGTCCACATAGACCAGAAACAGCACCAGCTTCTCCCCCTCGCCCTTGAGAAAGAGGCTCTCATCACAGCTGCTGGTCCTGAATCCCATCTCCTCTAAAACAGCTGCCAACTTCTGGTACCAGCAGCGTGGCGCCTGCTTCAAGCCGTAGATGGACTTGTTGAGCTTGCACACCCTGCCCGTACCATCCTCATACCCAGGCGGCTGCATCATGTACACATCCTCCTCTAAAATCCCATTCAGGAATGCCGTTGAAATATCCATCTGAATTATGAATTTCCCACTAACAGCTGCATCTGCCAACAAGACACGGAGGGTAGGGGGTTTGGCAGTGGGAGCAAAGATCTCGTTGAAGTCCTGCTTCTCCTTCTGCATAAACCCCTTCGCCACCAGCCTACTCTTGTAGATGGTGACCTGCCCCTTGTCATCGGTCTTGATCCTCAGCACCCACTTGCATTGTATCGCTTTCTTCCCATCAGGCAGCACCACCAGATCCCATGTCCTATTCTCCAGCAGACTCTGGTACTCAGCATCCCTAGAAGCCAGCCACTTGTCCCTATCTGGTCCAGCTAATGCCTCCTCCATGCTAGCTGGTTCCTCTGGTGCAGGGGCAAGAAAACAGTACGCAGGCTCATCCTCCTCATCCGGGTCATAGCCATGAGGTAGAATCAGCAATGCCTCTTCGGTCCCTAGCTGCTGCTCTGCTGCATCAGTTCCTGCAGTCAGCTTCTTAGTAGCCATACGGGTACGTCCTGGCCTGGAGACGGGTGTCTCCCATCCCTTCATAACGACACCCTTCGGCTTCTTAGTTTTTCCCTGCTGCTTCTCTCCTCCCTCGGGTCCAGCAGCTCCACTAGTGCTGCCGCCAGTTTCCACACCATTTTCTCCACCAGCAGATGCCTCCTGTACCTTCTCTCCATCACCATTTCCAGCAGCTGCCTCCTCTCCCTCCTCCCACACACTAGGAGTCAGGTCCAGCTGCATGGTGATCTGCTCCATCTGCTGGGACACCCTTGCCTCTGGCTGTTTCTCCCAGCTCCCATACATCATGCCCTCAATGAATTTCACATCCCTGCTGTCAAACAACACACCCTTGGATGGTTCCCACAGCAGCCATCCCTTGCTCTCAGCAGCCAGCCCCAAATGCACACACCAGATTGCACTCGCCCCCAACTTACTGCGGTAGGTCTTGGGGACGTGGGCGACTGCCATGCAACCGAACACCCTCAGCATGTCCACCGGCGGCTTCCTCCCAAGCCACCTCTCCAACGGCACCCACGAGTCATCCCCAACCTTGGTGAGCACCCTGTTCCTAGCGACAGTGGCGTGCCGGACAGCATGAGGCCACATAGAATTGCTCAGCCCAGATTCTATGAGCAGCGCCCTAGCTGTCTCCAGAATGGTCCGGTTTGCCCGTTCTGCTACACCATTGGACTGTGGGGTATAAGCCGTGGTCAGCTCTCTCTGGATGCCCTGCTTCTTGAGCCAGGCCGTCATTTCAGCTCCAAGGAACTCACCACCCCGGTCTGTCCTAATCCGCTTCACTACACACTCCGCCTGCTTCTCCACAAATGGCAGCCAATCGTCCCGTATCGTGGAGGCGGCGTGGTCCTTCTGCTTCAGCGGATACGCCCACATCAGCCTGCTCCAGTCATCCACAATTGTAAGAAAATACCGCTCCCCCTTGTGCCCTTGCACCGGCAGCGGCCCCACCAAGTCCATGTGGACCAGCTCCAAAGGCTTCTTGCTCCTGCCAGCCACACTATGGAAAGGGAAACGGGTGAACTTTGAAAGCAAACAGATTTCACAGTTGTCATCGGGTGGCTGTCCGTTCAGCTTCAGACCCTTAACGGCTCCATCCTTCTCCAGCTGCTTCAGCAAAGGCATTGCCACATGCCCTAAGCGCCGGTGTGCCGTTGCCCAATCTGTCTCCCCAGATCTGGCCGACACTTTCACACCAACCCCTCCAACGGCATTGCACTCCCCCTGGGATGCAGACCCCTCTCCAGCCTGCCCCCCACCATGCCACGCCAGGGCCGGCAGCTGCCACATAGATCTGTACACGTCCTTGCTCTCGTGCAGATCCCAAAGCACCCGATTGCCCAGCTGCCCCTTATAAGTGCGTGCCCCATCCGTGTTGGTGTTCACCCCAGCCTTGCCAAGCTTACGGAGGGAGATAAGGTTGGCCTTCAGGTCGGGGACGAAGAGAACGTCGTGCAGCACCACCGGCTTGCCATCCGCTCCCTTAAACGCAGCTCGTCCCGCACCAGCCACCTTCAACATGTGTCCAGAGGCGGAGCACACTTCATTGATCGGTGCAGCTCGTACTTCGTCCAGCAGGTCCTTGCGCGGCGTCATCGTCCAAGCAGCGCCTGTGTCCAACACCCAATAGTCTAGGGGGTGCAGCTCTGCTCCAACTTTGGCAGAGGCGTCTCCTTGCTCCCCCTTGTCTCCCACATGGAAGAATTGGCCCGCGGTGCGCTCCTTCTTCTTCTCCGCACCGCCGTTGCCCTTCGGGTTGTTGTCGGACGAATCAGCGACCATGTTGGCGCCGTTTTTCTGGTTCCTCCGCGCGCCGCCATCCTGGTGACGATTCTGGGGGGTCCATCCATCGGGTTTCTTATAGCACAAAAACCAGGGGTGCCCTTCCTTCTCACAATACCAGCAACTCCCTTTCATTTTGCCACCAGCACCCGACTTGCCCCCACGTCCAGATTTCGCACCGCGACCCCAACCGGTACCTCCTTGTTGGTCGTTGGAGTCGTCGTCTTTCTTTGCACCGCGTCCAGCACCACCGAAGCCACGTCCTCTGCCACGTCGGCTCCCTTGCATCCCGTAGCCGCTGCTGCCGTCGTCTCCACCCCTCAGTTGGCGGCGACGGAAGTCCTCCTCCAGAATCTTCGTCCGCACCCACTCGAGCGTCCACAAGCTCTGGTTCTGCGGCAGGCTCAATCCGCTCGTAAATTGAAGCCACGATTCTGGCAGCAGCGAGAGCATCTTCAAGCACTTGGTCTGCTCCGGGTAGGTGATTCCCGCGGTCGCCAACTTCGCGTAGAGGTCGCGCATCTTGTCCAGGACTGGTTGCACCGGCTCTCCCTCGCTCAGGCGCAACGCGGACAGCTCCCTCTCCAGCATCAACGTTGCGACAACGGAGGTCGGGGCGTGCAGCTCCTTCAACACGGTCCACGCCTTCGGACCGCATTCAACCTCCGGCAGCAGGTGCATGACGTGGTGACGCTGGTTCAGCTCCAAACTCTGCGACATCAAATAGTAGCCAGCCGAGGAGCGCTCGTCCCAATCTTCCTGCAGCGTGGGGTCACTCGGTCTAGGCTCCTCCCCAATCATTAGTTTCAGCAAACCGATCTGACGGAAATATAATTGCATTTTCCAGGCCCAATCATCATAGCCCTCACCATTGAACTTCTCGACGGTGAAATTCTTCAGCACCTCCTTGACAAGCGAGCCCTGGTTTGTTCGCGCTCCCCTTGGCGCTGAAAGACCAGAATCTTGGCTGCCGCTACGATCTTGGGCTGAAGATTCACCAGCTCCCGCCGAGGTGTTGCCCGCCATAGCTACCTATAACGAGGATCACTATAACGCAGCTCTGATACCAGCTTGTTGGTGTAAGGGCCTAATAAACTCAAGCTATTAGGACTTAATCAAACTTAAAACCTCTCCTCGGGGTCACCTCCAAGGGTCCCTGGGTGGCTGGTACAAGACCAGCCCCTATCCTCGGGTCCGAGTTTGTAGAGAGAGGGATCAAGAAGGACTTAGTCAAAACAGCAAGAGCACCTTGAACGTCGCGCAGCGTGCCGTGCAGACCGTCGATCGGATTAAGCTGAGAATTCGCTATATCGAAGCTCGCTCCAAGAGCTTTAAAATGAGCCAAGTTGCCTTGCGAAAAGTTCTGCCATTACTAAGTTATGGCTCGGACAACGTTTGCCTAGCGTTGGAGTGCTAGCATACTAGCGTTGACTCGGGTAGCATTCCGCCGTCGAATAGCGCAGAAACGAAATTCCAGCGAGGAAGGAATTCGCTTGAATCAATTTTTACTATATTCAGGTACAAACAGAGAAGGATTAAATAGTTCTAGCTAGCAAGGACCTTGGGAATCAACCTGGGAACAACCAGGGATGATCCCAAATAATTCCAAGCAACAGAACCAACCTGGCTGGACAAAATAGCAGGTGGTAGGTTGGTAAACAACCAGGTTCAGGTTCAGGTTCAGGTTCAGGTTCAGGTTCTGTTTTTCCAACCTGGGAAAACAACAACCAGGTTCAGGTTCTAAAAACAGAACCTGTTTTGTCTTTGCCCAACCAGCCAAATGCTGGTTCCGCTGGTTTCCCCTGGCCTTGTAGCATGCAGATACAGACAAACAACATCCAACCTTCATCTAAATTGTACCCCTATAGTGCCTTCCCTGCTACACTATAGTTAACCAAACAAAACAGTACAATTCCGAGTTGGATAGAACTGAATCTGCGAAATCAACTCAACCGAACTGCAAAGCTTCCATCTTGGGTTCCTTTGCGAGCTCGTCCTTTCTGCTTGCACTGTTCATAGCGCATACAATGTTGTGCCGAAGCGCACATTGCGCGAGTACCTGCAAATGCATCAAGCGAAAAATGCGAAAGCAAACAAACACACAAACACACCATTCACACGCAAATGCATTCGCACACGCATACTCGTACAAACAGACGGCAGGATGTCGTGCAATGTGCATTTGCACCCAACAACACACCCTCCGGATCTTGACCCCGACTTCAGTCCAGGCGGCTTCTGGTACTCACACACCGTCCCTGAGACAGAACGAACAAGGGCATTAGCGACAATTCAACAATCGGCAGCAGCAGAGACAACGTCGGCAGCAGCAGAGACAACGTCGGCAGCAGTAGAAACATCATCGGCAGCAACAGCGACAACGACGACACCAGTCGCCGGTCCTTCAACGACGGCGTTCCTCAACGACGATGCACCACCAACACCTGCACAACAGCTCCAGCCAGCACCACGAGAATTTCATCACAGTCCCAGCTTCACCGCTGGTCTCTTCTCCAACTCCGACATGTATCGGCGCTCACCCGGTCATCGCGCCAACGAAGAAATCTGGCACGCAAGAATGGGACACCCAAGCAACACTGTGTTAAACAACACGATTCGAGCAGGAGTACTCGACAAGGACTCTTTACTTTTAACAGACGGACGAGAACTTCAACGAGCACGAGGGACATGCTTCACCTGTCCTGAAGCCGACTTACCGCATCAACCCTTCGTCTCGCATCACAATCCAAGCGCACCCGCATATGCACCACTCGAGAAAGTGTACAGCGACATCCTGTACAACCGCGAACCCGGACAAAACGCGTATAACTACACCATCACCTTCATCGACGCCGCTACACGTTACGTCTGGCACCTAAACTTACCAAGTCGCGACATGGCTTTCGAAGCTTTCATGGCATGGCTTCCAGCAGCAGAACGGGAATCGGGAGCTAAACTCAAAAGTTTTCAATCAGACGGAGGAGGAGAATACTCGTCACAACGATTCAAGCAGTACCTGGCGGAGAAGGGAATCAAGAGACTCATCTCCCTTCCCTACGCCCATCAACAGCAGGGTGTAGCAGAAAGGATGAACAGGACCCTGCAGAACACCATGCGCAAACTGTTACGTGGCATGCGGCTACCCAACCACCAGTGGCCCGAAGCAATGGACCACGCCGTGATGCTGCACAATTTGCTTTCTTCGTCGTCACTCCCGAACAACACATCACCGCATCTGCTGTGGACAGGGAAACTGGGCAGCACAAAAATGTTACGAGTCTTCGGCTGCATGGTACAGTACCGACCCCCATCTGCACGAGCCGGCCGATTCTCCCAACGCGCACAGTGGGGACTGTTGGTGTAAGGGCCTAATAAACTCAAGCTATTAGGACTTAATCAAACTTAAAACCTCTCCTCGGGGTCACCTCCAAGGGTCCCTGGGTGCCTGGTACAAGACCAGCCCCTATCCTCGGGTCCGAGTTTGTAGAGAGAGGGATCAAGAAGGACTTAGTCAAAACAGCAAGAGTACCTTGAACGTCGCGCAGCGTGCCGTGCAGACCGTCGATCGGATTAAGCTGAGAATTCGCTATATCGAAGCTCGCTCCAAGAGCTTTAAAATGAGCCAAGTTGCCTCGCGAAAAGTTCTGCCATTACGAAGTTATGGCTCAGACGGTGTTTGCCTAGCGTTGGAGTGCTAGCATACTAGCGTTGACTCGGGTAGCATTCCGCCGTCGAATAGCGCAGAAACGAAATTCCAGCGAGGAAGGAATTCGCTTGAATCAATTTGACTATATTCAGGTACAAACAGAGAAGGATTAAATAGTTCTAGCTAGCAAGGACCTTGGGAATCAACCTGGGAACAACCAGGGATGATCCCAAATAATTCCAAGCAACAGAACCAACCTGGCTGGACAAAATAGCAGGTGGTAGGTTGGTAAACAACCTCTGGTTCTGTTTTTCCAACCTGGGAAAACAACAACCAGGTTCAGGTTCTAAAAACAGAACCTGTTTTGTCTTTGCCCAACCAGCCAAATGCTGGTTCCGCTGGTTTCCCCTGGCCTTGTAGCATGCAGATACAGACAAACAACATCCAACCTTCACCTAAATTGTACCCCTATAGTGCCTTCCCTGCTACACTATAGTTAACCAAACAAAACAGTACAAATTCGAGTTGGATAGAACTGAATCTGCGCAATCAACTCAACCGAACTGCAAAGCTTCCATCTTGGGTTCCTTTGCGAGCTCGTTCTTTCTGCTTGCACTGTTCATAGCGCATACAATGTTGTGCCGAAGCGCACATTGCGCGAGTACCTGCAAATGCATCAAGCGAAAAATGCGAAAGCAAACAAACACACGAACACACCATTCACACGCAAATGCATTCGCACACGCATACTCGTACAAACAGACGGCAGGATGTCGTGCAATGTGCATTTGCACCCAACACACTCCCCCTCAGCCTGCCGGCTGCATCCCCGTCATTCCATGCTAGTTCATGCTCATTCCACTCATGCGCACACAACGCCAATGAGGCTCATCCGCAAGCCTCTTGGTGAGAAAGTCTGCTGGCTGCTGGTGAGTCTTGATGTAGATCGGATGCACCGTCCCCCTCTTCACCTCCTTACGCAGCCAGTGCCACTTGATACGCATGTGCTTGTTCAGCCCATGAAGCACAGCGTTTCTGGCCATCCCAAGAGCCCCCTTGCTATCACAAAACAGCGGCGTAGCAACTTTCTGCTCCTGGCCAATCTCCTCTAACAGCCTCCTCAGCCAAATCACCTCCTTCACCCCATGGAACATCGCCATGTACTCTGATTCTACGGAAGAGAGTGCCGTCTCCGTCTGCTTCTTGGACCTCCAACTAACAGGTCCTCCCCCAACTACGCAGATGTATCCTCCCACAGATGAGGAATCCTCCTTCTCAGAAGCCCATGTAGCATCGGTAAAGCAAGTGAGAAATAGCTTGCCTTCTCCAAGCCTCTCCCCCTTCTCTTTCAGCACCTCCACCCCTTTCTGCTTCACCTGTGCAGATGCGGAGTATTGAACTCCAATGCTTGGGTGAGAGTTCAGGTACTTCACCACACGCTCAGCTGCATCCACCTGCTCCTCTGATGGATTCTGCACCACCCTAGCCAGCTGCCCAACCGAGAAAGAGATGTCGGGCCTCGTGTGAACTGCTGCGTACAAGAGGCTGCCCACCAAGGACTGAAATTGCTGCTGCTCTTCAGCTTCAACCCCTTCATCCTCTGCAGCCTTCACAAGCTTGAATTCTGCTGGCAGGGGAGTTGCAACCTTGCGCTCATTCTCAATCCCATACTTCTCCCCCAGCTCCTTGATGAACTTCTCCTGGTGCAGCTTCAACCACCTGTGATCTGGATCCCTCTCCACGTGCATCCCGAGGTAGTACTTTACCTCCCCAAGGTTCTTGCACTTGAAGTTTTCCATCAGTTGCTGCTGCACTTTCTGGATCTCCTTCATGCTGCTGCTGAAGAGAAGAATGTCGTCCACATAGACCAGAAACAGCACCAGCTTCTCCCCCTCGCCCTTGAGAAAGAGGCTCTCATCACAGCTGCTGGTCCTGAATCCCATCTCCTCTAAAACAGCTGCCAACTTCTGGTACCAGCAGCGTGGCGCCTGCTTCAAGCCGTAGATGGACTTGTTGAGCTTGCACACCCTGCCCGTACCATCCTCATACCCAGGCGGCTGCGTCATGTACACATCCTCCTCTAAAATCCCATTCAGGAATGCCGTTGAAATATCCATCTGAATGATGAATTTCCCACTAACAGCTGCATCTGCCAACAAGACACGGAGGGTAGGGGGTTTGGCAGTGGGAGCAAAGATCTCGTTGAAGTCCTGCTTCTCCTTCTGCATAAACCCCTTCGCCACCAGCCTACTCTTGTAGATGGTGACCTGCCCCTTGTCATCGGTCTTGATCCTCAGCACCCACTTGCATTGTATCGCTTTCTTCCCATCAGGCAGCACCACCAGATCCCATGTCCTATTCTCCAGCAGACTCTGGTACTCAGCATCCCTAGAAGCCAGCCACTTGTCCCTATCTGGTCCAGCTAATGCCTCCTCCATGCTAGCTGGTTCCTCTGGTGCAGGGGCAAGAAAACAGTACGCAGGCTCATCCTCCTCATCCGGGTCATAGCCATGAGGTAGAATCAGCAATGCCTCTTCGGTCCCTAGCTGCTGCTCTGCTGCATCAGTTCCTGCAGTCAGCTTCTTAGTAGCCATACGGGTACGTCCTGGCCTGGAGACGGGTGTCTCCCATCCCTTCATAACGACACCCTTCGGCTTCTTAGTTTTTCCCTGCTGCTTCTCTCCTCCCTCGGGTCCAGCAGCTCCACTAGTGCTGCCGCCAGTTTCCACACCATTTTCTCCACCAGCAGATGCCTCCTGTACCTTCTCTCCATCACCATTTCCAGCAGCTGCCTCCTCTCCCTCCTCCCACACACTAGGAGTCAGGTCCAGCTGCATGGTGATCTGCTCCATCTGCTGGGACACCCTTGCCTCCGGCTGTTTCTCCCAGCTCCCATACATCATGCCCTCAATGAATTTCACATCCCTGCTGTCAAACAACACACCCTTGGATGGTTCCCACAGCAGCCATCCCTTGCTCTCAGCAGCCAGCCCCAAATGCACACACCAGATTGCACTCGCCCCCAACTTACTGCGGTAGGTCTTGGGGACGTGGGCGACTGCCATGCAACCGAACACCCTCAGCATGTCCACCGGCGGCTTCCTCCCAAGCCACCTCTCCAACGGCACCCACGAGTCATCCCCAACCTTGGTGAGCACCCTGTTCCTAGCGACAGTGGCGTGCCGGACAGCATGAGGCCACATAGAATTGCTCAGCCCAGATTCTATGAGCAGCGCCCTAGCTGTCTCCAGAATGGTCCGGTTTGCCCGTTCTGCTACACCATTGGACTGTGGGGTATAAGCCGTGGTCAGCTCTCTCTGGATGCCCTGCTTCTTGAGCCAGGCCGTCATTTCAGCTCCAAGGAACTCACCACCCCGGTCTGTCCTAATCCGCTTCACTACACACTCCGCCTGCTTCTCCACGAATGGCAGCCAATCGTCCCGTATCGTGGAGGCGGCGTGGTCCTTCTGCTTCAGCGGATACGCCCACATCAGCCTGCTCCAGTCATCCACAATTGTAAGAAAATACCGCTCCCCCTTGTGTCCTTGCACCGGCAGCGGCCCCACCAAGTCCATGTGGACCAGCTCCAAAGGCTTCTTGCTCCTGCCAGCCACACTATGGAAAGGGAAACGGGTGAACTTTGAAAGCAAACAGATTTCACAGTTGTCATCGGGTGGCTGTCCGTTCAGCTTCAGACCCTTAACGGCTCCATCCTTCTCCAGCTGCTTCAGCAAAGGCATTGCCACATGCCCTAAGCGCCGGTGTGCCGTTGCCCAATCTGTCTCCCCAGATCTGGCCGACACTTTCACACCAACCCCTCCAACGGCATTGCACTCCCCCTGGGATGCAGACCCCTCTCCAGCCTGCCCCCCACCATGCCACGCCAGGGCCGGCAGCTGCCACATAGATCTGTACACGTCCTTGCTCTCGTGCAGATCCCAAAGCACCCGATTGCCCAGCTTCCCCTTATAAGTGCGTGCCCCATCCGTGTTGGTGTTCACCCCAGCCTTGCCAAGCTTACGGAGGGAGATAAGGTTGGCCTTCAGGTCGGGGACGAAGAGAACGTCGTGCAGCACCACCGGCTTGCCATCCGCTCCCTTAAACGCAGCTCGTCCCGCACCAGCCACCTTCAACATGTGTCCAGAGGCGGAGCACACTTCATTGATCGGTGCAGCTCGTACTTCGTCCAGCAGGTCCTTGCGCGGCGTCATCGTCCAAGCAGCGCCTGTGTCCAACACCCAATAGTCTAGGGGGTGCAGCTCTGCTCCAACTTTGGCAGAGGCGTCTCCTTGCTCCCCCTTGTCTCCCACATGGAAGAATTGGCCCGCGGTGCGCTCCTTCTTCTTCTCCGCACCGCCGTTGCCCTTCGGGTTGTTGTCGGACGAATCAGCGACCATGTTGGCGCCGTTTTTCTGGTTCCTCCGCGCGCCGCCATCCTGGTGACGATTCTGGGGGGTCCATCCATCGGGTTTCTTATAGCACAAAAACCAGGGGTGCCCTTCCTTCTCACAATACCAGCAACTCCCTTTCATTTTGCCACCAGCACCCGACTTGCCCCCACGTCCAGATTTCGCACCGCGACCCCAACCGGTACCTCCTTGTTGGTCGTTGGAGTCGTCGTCTTTCTTTGCACCGCGTCCAGCACCACCGAAGCCACGTCCTCTGCCACGTCGGCTCCCTTGCATCCCGTAGCCGCTGCTGCCGTCGTCTCCACCCCTCAGTTGGCGGCGACGGAAGTCCTCCTCCAGAATCTTCGTCCGCACCCACTCGAGCGTCCACAAGCTCTGGTTCTGCGGCAGGCTCAATCCGCTCGTAAATTGAAGCCACGATTCTGGCAGCAGCGAGAGCATCTTCAAGCACTTGGTCTGCTCCGGGTAGGTGATTCCCGCGGTCGCCAACTTCGCGTAGAGGTCGCGCATCTTGTCCAGGACTGGTTGCACCGGCTCTCCCTCGCTCAGGCGCAACGCGGACAGCTCCCTCTCCAGCATCAACGTTGCGACAACGGAGGTCGGGGCGTGCAGCTCCTTCAACACCGTCCACGCCTTCGGACCGCATTCAACCTCCGGCAGCAGGTGCATGACGTGGTGACGCTGGTTCAGCTCCAAACTCTGCGACATCAAATAGTAGCCAGCCGAGGAGCGCTCGTCCCAATCTTCCTGCAGCGTGGGGTCACTCGGTCTAGGCTCCTCCCCAATCATTAGTTTCAGCAAACCGATCTGACGGAAATATAATTGCATTTTCCAGGCCCAATCATCATAGCCCTCACCATTGAACTTCTCGACGGTGAAATTCTTCAGCACCTCCTTGACAAGCGAGCCCTGGTTTGTTCGCGCTCCCCTTGGCGCTGAAAGACCAGAATCTTGGCTGCCGCTACGATCCTGGGCTGAAGATTCACCAGCTCCCGCCGAGGTGTTGCCCGCCATAGCTACCTATAACGAGGATCACTATAACGCAGCTCTGATACCAGCTTGTTGGTGTAAGGGCCTAATAAACTCAAGCTATTAGGACTTAATCAAACTTAAAACCTCTCCTCGGGGTCACCTCCAAGGGTCCCTGGGTGCCTGGTACAAGACCAGCCCCTATCCTCGGGTCCGAGTTTGTAGAGAGAGGGATCAAGAAGGACTTAGTCAAAACAGCAAGAGTACCTTGAACGTCGCGCAGCGTGCCGTGCAGACCGTCGGTCGGATTAAGCTGAGAATTCGTTATATCGAAGCTCGCTCCAAGAGCTTTAAAATGAGCCAAGTTGCCTCGCGAAAAGTTCTGCCATTACTAAGTTATGGCTCGGACAGCGTTTGCCTAGCGTTGGAGTGCTAGCATACTAGCGTTGACTCGGGTAGCATTCCGCCGTCGGATAGCGCAGAAACGAAATTCCAGCGAGGAAGGAATTCGCTTGAATCAATTTGACTATATTCAGGTACAAACAGAGAAGGATTAAATAGTTATAGCTAGCAAGGACCTTGGGAATCAACCTGGGAACAACCAGGGATGATCCCAAATAATTCCAAGCAACAGAACCAACCTGGCTGGACAAAATAGCAGGTGGTAGGTTGGTAAACAACCTCTGGTTCTGTTTTTCCAACCTGGGAAAAACAACAACCAGGTTCAGGTTCTAAAAACAGAACCTGTTTTGTCTTTGCCCAACCAGCCAAATGCTGGTTCCACTGGTTTCCCCTGGCCTTGTAGCATGCAGATACAGACAAACAACATCCAACCTTCACCTAAATTGTACCCCTATAGTGCCTTCCCTGCTACACTATAGTTAACCAAACAAAACAGTACAATTTCGAGTTGGATAGAACTGAATCTGCGCAATCAACTCAACCGAACTGCAAAGCTTCCATCTTGGGTTCCTTTGTGAGCTCGTCCTTTCTGCTTGTACTGTTCATAGCGCGTACAATGTTGTGCCGAAGCGCACATTGCGCGAGTACCTGCAAATGCATCAAGCGAAAATTGCGAAAGCAAACAAACACACGAACATTCCATTCACACGCAAATGCATTCGCACACGCATACTCGTACAAACAGACGGCAGGATGTCGTGCAATGTAAATTTGCACCCAACATTATCTACCGTCACACAGTACCTCGGACTTAACATTCGAGAAGATAACAACGCGATCTACCTCAGCGCCGAGAAGTACGCCGACACCATCGCCAAACGATTCAGTATTACGCCAGCCGCGATCTCAACACCATACCACTACACGACAGGAACCGACAAGGAATCTGCTGTACTTAAGCCCGCCGGCATACGCGACTATCAGAGGAAGCTAGGTTGCCTTCTCTTCGCAGCCGTCACCTGCCGACCCGACCTATCCTACTCCGCAAGCCAGCTCGCCACTTATCTCAAGAAGCCTGAAGCAGAACACCTGGCGGAACTTGACCGCGCTCTTCACTACTTCATCAGCACCGCGACGATCGGCCTAACTTATCATAAGAACGCAGCTACACCGACCAAGTTAATCGGCTACGTCGATGCCGATCACGCCGGCGACTCCGACAACAGGCGCTCACGCACCGGCTACGTCTACCGCCTCGAGCCTATCGGTCCTATCTCCTGGCAGTCAAGCAAGCAGGAGTTAATCGCGCTATCTTCAGCTGAAGCAGAATATATCGCACTCTGCTCAGCCACCAAAGAAGGACTCTATCTTCGCGAGCTGCTGGAAGAAGCGAAGTTAGCTGAGTTACCCAACTTTAACGTGTTCTGCGACAACCAGTCAGCAATTCGCATCGCCAACAAGAACGGCTTCGCGAACAGGACGAAACATATTGCCCTACGTTACTTCTTCGTGAAGGACGAGATCGAGAAGGGGAGACTCGAGCTGTCATACTGCCCCACATCCGAGATGGCAGCTGACTACTTGACCAAGAAACTCGGAAAGCAAAAGTTCGAGTATTGCATGCTGCTGACTGGACAAAGCCACGTCACCAGCAGCGACACTCCAGAAGCGAAGGGGAGTGTTGGAAACAATAAAACTTAAGCGCTTCAGTCGTGTCGAAAACACCGCATCAGAAGCGAGGCAAACTACACCGAAGCACCCGCGAGTCAACCCTCGGGGGTTGAAGAGGTTGCTGGAGGTTACGCGAAAGTCAAAGGTCAGCGATCTTTGACCCGACAAGTACAGCGCGACAGTTAAGGACATACAACTGACTCGCTACAGAGCAGTTGCCCGAGTCGTACTGTATCGAACCGCAACAGCAACAGCAAAAGCAGTTATAACTGTATCCCTTGATATTTCCTACATTATTTTATATTCTTGTACTCTCTTGATATAATCAATCTACTTTGCCCTCACATACTAGCGCAAGGTGGTTCACAATTTCTTCACTGAAAGCTTCCGCTATTACAATTGTCCTATCCAGAGTTCTCCCCTGAAAAGATCCTAAGGGGCTATCTCAGCCCAACAGCAACAACCCGAGAGGTAGTTTGTTAGTGTAACACCATGTTTCGCACTCGGGTTGTTGTCCTTGTGCGTGTATGCATATGTATACGAAATGGCACGAGGGCATAGGATAAAAGATATTTCATACTTACAGTTTTGTGTGCATGACGAGTCGTGATTTTGAGTTATCGCTATTCACGTGTGACATCGTCGTACATGTCTCGTACACGTTTTCTATTTTGTCGTGTGTCGAATGTTCAACATGTTACAGGTTTGTGCAGCAGACTTTCGAGAACTCAAGGATGGGTTTATGGTGAAGAACCAAAGCCTTGGTTTCAAGATTCATGTGTTTTTGAAGCTCGCCAAATGGGTAAACTTTAAGATAGTGACAACAGTCGCATTACAATGTGTAGTGTAGCATTTCTCTTGGTGTAGGCCCTTATGGAGGGTAGCTTCGAGACCCTTTGTAGTGTGGCACTATTTCGAAACACTGTACCTCGGATCTTGGAGTTTGTAGAGGCTGAGAGTCATTCCTAACCCTTAACTCTTCCTTAACGTGGCTGCTTTAGTGCCATTTGTTCCAACCGACGTTGCATCGTCAATACGTGATGTAATCATGCAATTCTAATTGCCTATTGTAGGCAACGTTAAAAAGCTCCAAGTTCAATTTGAAGAACCACATTTTTTTCTTTGACTAGAACGTTATCGATGCTTGAAGCCACTCTGCCGAAATCCGTCCGTGCACTCTATCGTCCTTTTTAGGCACATTTGAGCCTGTTGTTACTATAACACGTAGCACCCTAGTGCACCCCGTCACCACGTACCCCAGTGTGCCCCGTCACCCCGTGGCTCACTATGAACCATCATCTCGCAGCCGAGTGTGTCCCATAAGCACATAGCCCATCGTAACACACCATCCCGCTGCTAAGTGCGTCCCGTCACCCCGTAGCCCAGTCTGCCCCGTCACCCTGCAGCCCAGCACGCCCCCTTACCCCCCTAGCCCCCGTATGCCCCATATCACTGTAGCCTGCAAGTCACAACCTAGACAGGCCCCGTGAGCCCGCGAAATCGCGCGCTAGAGAGACCCCCACAAGTCCACCCACGTCGCGACCTAGACAGGCCCTCGCGGGCCCGCCGAATCTTGCGCTCGAATTGGACCCGCCGCAGGTCCCCTCCTATCGACCTGCTATTTGCGGCCCCGCATTTCAGAATGCACCTCGCACAGCTGCGCGCGCAAACCGCGCATACGCAACTACACATAACCCCACCAAGGTTCTGAGGCATTTTCCCTCCCGATGTTCCTCAACCCCGAATCCTACTTAGTCGCCCTAATAGCCCCCTCCCCCCCACTCCCACCTCCTAGCATCCTGCCTGATTTGTCGCAGGTAAACCCGCAGTCGTCTGCCTCAGAACGTTCAGTCCCTATCGCGTCTGGGGGTGCGGGAGGTGCAGCTGCGGAGGGTGAGGGTACTGAGGCTACAGAAGCTAGTGGTGCTGGCTCTTAGGGTGAAGAGAGTGTGGCTGTTGAGGCCCCTCTTGTGGAGGATACGGCTACCTCCAGTCGGCGACCTCGCCTGGCCTCACCCCTAGCTTTTCGTCAGTTCCGGAGTTCCGCAGTTCTGCGGGGGGTCACTGCGGAGCCTATGGATGTTCTTGCAAGAGTAACTAGTTGAGGGTGTAGTCGGTGGAGATTTCGGTTCTGGGGGTGCTGGAGCCAGAGGTTCTCACACGTCCCCCCCTCAAAGCTGGGTGGCATGAGAAACACCCTGCTTGCCAAAATAATATTTGAGAGCATAACGTGCGTGCCCATATTAGCTTATGGAACTTAACTATCCTCTGATAGGTCACATCCCTTCCAGCGGATCAGAAACTCAATGGTCTCGCCGCCGCGGCGCTGATAAGTGAGAAGGCGTTCCACCTCGTACTCTGGTTCATCCTATATGAGCACAGAGGGTGGTGGCGGTAGCTGCCGTCCCTGGAACTGTTGGTTGGGGTCCTTGTAGGGCTTCAGCAGCTGAACATAGAAAGCATTATGAAGCTTCCATGTAGAAGGTAAGTGCAAGTGAAATGTTACTGGTGTTACCTTGTCCTCGATGCGAAAGGGACCACAGAAGCGAGGCCGGAGCTTGGACAGAAGGGGACAAGTCCAAGTTGCGTGTGTCAAGAAGCATCTGATATCCGGCTGCTATTGTGTGGTCTCATCGCTATCGATTGGCATACTGCTTCTGGGAGTTCTGCATCCTAGTGAGACATGGCGGAGTCTTCTTCCATAGCTGCTGCATGGTGGTGACAAAGTCGTGCGCAGCTTGGATGCCTGCTAGCGTGGTTGGCTACTGTGGTTTAAGAAGCTCCCGTCCGTAGCACAGGAAGAAAGGAGATTTTCACGTGGCCGCATGTGAAGCGTTATTGTAAACAACACAAGCGTTGAGAACTGTAAATCCTATTGGCCGATGTCGTCTTTGCAAGCTGTGCGCAGTAATTGCTTTAGCACCAGATAATTTACCCATGTGGATAATGCTAAGATTATATGCGTTGCTCACCCATATGGATGGTACTAAGAGTAAGTGCGTAGTATATCCATATGGATGGTGTTATGAGTATACGCAATCCTCACCCGTATGGATGGGACTAAGAATATGTGCATAATTTATAAATATGGATGGTTCTAAGAATATATGTGTTACTCACCCGAATCGATGGTACTAAAAGTAAGTGCATAATTTACCCATGTGGATGGTGATAAAAGTATATGCGTTACTCATTTGTATGGATCGTACTAAGAGTAAGTGTGTTGATTACCCATGTGGATGATGCTATTAGTGCGGAATTTATCTATGTGGATGGTTCTAAGAGTATATGCATTAGTCACCCATATGGATGGCACTAAGAGTGAGTAACTTACCCATGTGGATGGTGCTAAGAGTGTATGCATTACCTAACCATATTGGTGATACTAAGAGCTAGTGTGTAATTTACCCACATGGATAGAGCTAGGAGTCTGTGCCTTACTCACCCATAAAGATGGCACTAATAGTAAGTGCGCCATTTATCCATGTGGATGGTTCTAAGAATATATGCGTTACTCACCCATGAATGGTACAAAGAGAATAATCGGGTAATTTAAGGATACTTATTTTTAACTGTCTGTTTGTTCAGTGCGCGGTAACGATGCATATCCGTAAACTGCCGTTTCGTTTTGGGGTGAAGAGAACTGGTGCACCGTAGGGAGAGGTGGATGGGCGGATCAGTTGTATGTCAAGTAGATACTCAATATATTTCTTCATGTCTGTCAGTTCAATTGGACTCAGCCGGTATGGTGCACGAGAGACGAGTTTCGCACCTAGTTCCTCCACGATCTCATGCTCATGGGTGCACGCTGGAGATACCCCTGCAGGTAGGTCGTCGGGCATTATATCCTTGTACTGCTCCAATACCTCCTTCACTACTACAGGTAGCTCTGAACTCAGCTTCTCCTCTTCTGCTGCCATTACCAGTGCTAAGTAAAGCGTGCTACTCTTGTTCACCGTCCGTTCGAACCGTGCCAGTGTCGTTTCAGGAACATCCCCTGTATAAGTCCAGCTTCGTAGCTCTATCCGCTTCACATTGTTGTAGATGCACACCTTACTGTTGACCCAATCGATCTCGGGGTTGAACCGCTTCAGAAAATCCCTCCCCAAGATGAAATCTAACCCTTTGATGTTGGTGACTAGTAACTTTGGCTTCCACCTCAACGCACCTATATGCAGCTGCAGGGATGTTTTGCCGTGGATGGGAAGCTTCGTACCGTCCACCATGGTTGCTGAAAACTAGGTCTGCTCCGCCTTCTCTCCAAGCTTCTCCAACGTCCGAGTGTGACGCACCGCTGTCCCATTCGCGTGGAGGCGTCGCCCGTTGAAGATCACCTCGATGAGTAGTGGTTGTTGTCGCTCCGGATAGCCGTAGATGGTCTCGCTTATAGGATCATAGGGTACATCAAAATGAATACCATCCCTAGAGTATCTTTATAGGATACTATTAAAAACCACAAGAAGCAGAATTTTTCGTTAGAGTATCTTTATAGGATACTTTTAACGAATTCTTACTTTCGTGGGTGTTCGGCTGGAGTTTCCCGGTCGGTGCAGAGTCTTTTTTCGCGGAGCCTCCATTCGCCTCGGCGATTTCCCCTGATGACGGCCGATCGTGACGCTTTATATATGCGCCATCATTTCCTCCTTTTTTCACCCTCTCCGTAGTCGCCACGTCGTCGCCCTTCTCCACTTTTCGGATCTTTAATATCGCCAGGTCGATCCGCGGCTACTGGCGATTCCCGTTTTTTTACTTTGGGGGTGCTTCACTGTTGCTGCCCAGCAGTGACGCACGTGCCTTTTTCATTTTGTAGCACGACAAAGGTTGATGTCCGGTTGCACCGCAAAATTCGCATTTTGTCGGTTGCTGCTTCGCGTTAAATTTGTTGATATCCATCGGTTCGACGAACGTTGGGGGTGCGATCGCTCCGGGCCAAATGTACGGTCAAGCCCGTAATGTCGTGTTTCGGGTTGATCACGAGTCAAAGCGTCGTATCGTTCGGCAGCACGCACGATGCCGCGGTAATTGTTGGTGTTCGCCGCGATGACCTGCTGGCAAATCTCCATTTTTAACCCTTCTGTGTACGCCTGGATTTTTTCGCCCTCGGTCAGGTCAGTAATGCGGTCAAACAGTAGTTCCATCGTGTACTGTGCTTTTCTCCCATACTGCTTGTGTCGGTGTATCTGCTGCCACGCCATGTATGTTGTAATGATTGACTCGAAACGTTCGATGAGGTCTGCCCGAAACTGCATCCACGTTTTCTTCCCGTTGGCCACGTTATTGGAATAAATCCACTCGAGTGCTGGTCCCCGCAACAGTGTCGCTGCGAGCCGAATTCGTGCTGCGTCGCGTGTTGGGGTCGAACAGCCAATGGCCTCGAAATAAATTTCGAGGGTCGCCACGAATCGTCGAACGTCCGATTCTTTCGCGCTTGGATCAAACGCTTCAAGGAGCCTCGGGCGAGCTGCTTCGAGGTTCGGCGAAGGTGGTGCCATCGGTCCGTGAAATGTCGGTTTCGCTATCGCTGCTGCTGCTGTCGCTGCTACGTTCGCAGGCATTGACTGTTGCGGTGGCGGCTGCGGTTTGGTTTGTCAGAAGGGCCTCGATTTGCTGAATCGCCGCCAGCATCTGTTTTACACCGGTGCGAAGGCTGGCGATGTCGCTCGTCGTCGTGTTGCCCTGGCCCTCCATTCCTGACATTGCGCGTTCAAAAACCGAAACGAGGGGCAGTAAACAACATGGAACCGGTTTTACGTACCCGAAATCGGTGTTTTACAGTCGTCGCCCCCGCGGTTATTGAAGACTCCGTTTGAGCGGTCGAAAAAACTGTCGCGTGTAAACGGGCTCTGATTACCAAGTGTGAGGATCTAGGATCGAGCTCAGAAAAGAGAGTTTGAATTGAATGAATCACCTGGGTACAACATCGGGGCTATATATAGGCTCGACACAAGGCCGAGTAACTAGGTGTTACGAGAAGGTTTCGAGGGTTGCGAAGCGTCCCGAACAAACCCTTCCCGAATTCTGTAGAAGGTATTTTGGTGGCAACCAAAAAGCCCAGAATTCGGTGTACGCAATCTAGCTCGGTGTTATAACTATAATAAAATATAGGAAAGCACCTAGCCTAGGAAATCAAGCAATTCATGCATGCATAAAATAAACCTATGCTAGAAATAGCATAATAAAGTCTAGGCAAGCAAGCATAGCTGGCATAAGCCATCGTACTCTCACAGTGCCTCTCTGTCCTCTGTCTCCGCTCTTACTGCTGCTGTCAATGGGTTTGCCTCTACTCGCCGCCTTGACTACGCCACCAGTTTTTTGGCTGCTCCTCCTACCAGTCCTCTGGCCGTCGGGGGTGAGTCTGCCCTTGGCTGTGACGCCCTAGAGGATAGGCAGTTTGAGCTAGAGTTCGTGGCAGCCGCTTCCCTGTGCCACGTTGCTCGTTCTTGAGGGAGACCCCGACGCCCTTGACATACCGACTCCTTGCACTTACGCTGAGGCAGTGTCAGGGCCTTGGGCCTCTCAGTGGAGAGCTGCCATGGATGCAGAGATGGCCTCCTACAGATCCACAGGCACCTACGTCGACGAGGTTCCCCCCCTTGGGGCGAACGTAGTCGATGGCATGTGGATCTTCAGGGTGAAGCGGCCACCGGGATCTCCTCCGGTCTTCAAGGCGCGCTATGTGGCTAGAGGTTTCAGTCAGCGCGAGGGAGTTGACTTCTTTCAGACCTTCAGTGCGAGGGAAGATGACCACTCTTCGGGTGTTACTTCACGTAGCAGCACAGAGAGACTACGAGCTACACTCTCTCGACTTCTCCACTGCCTTCCTTCAGGGTAGCCTACACGAGGAGGTCTGGTTGCATCGTCCCTCTGTGTTCACTGGCACTTTTCCTCCTAGGACCTAGTGGAGGCTGAGGCGACTAGTCTACGATCTCCGTCAGGCTCCTTGTGAGTGGCACGACACCTTTCGTTCTACCCTGTCTGATATCGGTTTCCATCCGTCTTCTGCATATCCGTCGTTGTTTGTTCGTCGTGGCTCCACATCGCTCTTTGTACTGGTCTACGTCGACGACTTGGTTTTCGCCCCTGCTGACAGGGTTGTTTTGGGTGACATGAAGCGCGAACTGCAGAAGAGACACGCGTGCACTGACCTTGGTGAGCTACCACCACCTGGGCCACTACCTGGGCCTGTTAATTACTAGAGACAGAGCCGCTCGCACCATTACACTCTCACAGTCACACATGGTGCAGCAGGTCCTTCAGCGGTTCGAGCTTCAGCACTCCACAGTACAGTGCACACCTCTTGCTGTTGACCACAGACTCACTGGACCCTTCAGAGGCTGGCGAAGTACCTAGCGACGACATCAGGCGTGGGGCTGGTTCTTGGAGGGAGACAGTCTGTCGTACTTACTGGACACTGTGACTGTTTTTACCCTGAAGACGCCGAGACTCACAAGGTTATTCAAGGTTACTGCTTCATCCTGGACTCTAGAACTATTTCGTGGAGGTCCACGCGTTCCTCCTCGGTCTCGACCTCTACCGCTGAGGCTGAGATCTACGCTGGAGCCACGGATGCACAGGAGCTGCGTTGGTTGACCTTCTTGCTCACAGACCTTGGTGAGCGGTCGAGCTCTGCACCGACCTTGTTCACTGACAACAAGGCGTCGATTCTCCTCTGTCGTGAGCCGCGACTGGAGAGCTGAGTGAATCACATCAACTTCAGCTACTTTCTCTTGTGAGAGTTGCAGAGACGCTGACAGGCTCGCTTCGACTTTGTGGAGTCCGAGGCCAACACTGCAGACATCTTCACCAAGGCCTTTCCGCCTTATGACCACCAAAGGTCTTGTTGACACCGGCTCTCACATTGCGTAGTCTTGAGTTCTCTCCTTGCTTTGTTTGTATGTTTTATATTTACCTTTGTGAACTCCTGAACTGGCCTTGTGGCTCTTTTGCTTGTGCCCAGAGTTTGTGGTGACATTGTGATCCACTCTGAGCTTCGTTGCTTTGTGACTGGTCTTTTTGTCAAATTATATGCCTGTGTCATAATAAAATGTAGGCTTTAGCGGGGTAGCTAATGTAGGGTATAGGTTTTGTTACTTGTACCCAACTTTCTCGATAGTGCAACCATCCTTTCCTTTACTCTCGACATGGTATTAAGAGCAACATAGGTCCTTAGGACCGTTTTAGGACTGTTTTTTCAGGGCCCACCAACCGTTTTCCGCCGGTTACCGAGTTACCCCGCCCCTTGCCTGCACTGCCCTGCGTCGCGCAGCCCTCGCGCTCGCCTCTGCTGGCCCTCGTACAGCCCGCTAACAGCCCGCCTGCTGCCTCGTCAGGCCCGCGCGTAGCTCGCTAGCTGCTTTGTCAGGCCCGCGCGCCGCCCCGCAGCCCCCGCGCTGCCTTCTCCTGCCCCGCGCGTCGCTCCGCAGCCCTCGCGCTGCATTCTACGGCCGCCGACGCGGCCTCGCCAGGTCGCTGCCGCTGACGCAACCCCCGCCCTGCCGCCGACGCGTCCCCGCCCTGCTGCCGACGCGGCCCCGCCTGGCCTGCGCGCTGCCCCACGTCGCCCGTCGCGGCGCCTGTGGGACCCGCGCGCTGCCCTGCACCAGAGACGCCGCCCCTGGAGCAGCCGCCCCTGGACCCAGAGCAGCCGCCCCTGGCCCCTGCAGCAGCCGCCCCTGGAGCAGCCGCCCCTGGACCCAGAGCAGCCGCCCCTGGCCCCTGCAGCAGCCGCCCCTGGTGCAGCCGCCCCTGGACCCTCGAGCAGCCGCCCCTGGACCCAGAGCAGCCGCCCCTGGCCCCTGCAGCAGCCGCCCCTGGAGCAGCCGCCCCTGGACCCAGAGCAGCCGCCCCTGGCCCCTGCAGCAGCCGCCCCTGGACCCTCGAGCAGCCGCCCCTGGACCCAGAGCAGCCGCCCCTGGCCCCTGAAGCAGCCACCCCGGGAGCAGCCGCCCCTGGACCCAGAGCAGCCGCCCCTGGCCCCTGCAGCAGCCGCCCCTGGAGCAGCCGCCCCTGGACCCAGAGCAGCCGCCCCTGGCCCCTGCAGCAGCCGCCCCTGGTGCAGCCGCCCCTGGACCCAGAGCAGCCGCCCCTGCAGCTGCCCCTGGACCCGAGCAGCCGCCCCTGCAGCAGCCGCCCCTGGCCCCTGGAGCAGCCGCCCCTGCAGAAGCCGCCCCTACCCCTGGAGCAGTCGCCCCTGCAGCAGCCGCCCCGGGACCTCTGCAGCCGCCCCTGGCCCCTGGAGCAGCCGCCCCTGCAGCAGCCGCCCCTGGCCCCTGGAGCAGCCGCCCCTGGCCCCTGGAGCAGCCGCCCCTGGAGCAGCTGCCCCCTGCAGCTGCCGCGGAGCCCTCGCCCTGCAGTGGTGCCGGCCTTGCCGTTGCCACCATCGTACGAGTGCCCTTCGTGCCACTGGTGAGCACTGTCCTACCTGTACTAGTACTGCTACTGCTGCTCCTGCTGCTACTGCTGCTCGTGCTGCTCCTACTGCTACTGCGCTTTCTACTGCTACTGCTGCTCCTGGCGTGGCCAGATGCAGCTCCAGCGCCGTCCGCGTGAGTCCCTCACGCCCCAACAGCTTTGTGAATGGTACGCTCGTTGGGGTTGTCGGGGTGGCCGTAGTGGGAGTCGTTTTGGAGTGAGTAGTTCCGGAGCTTCTTGTAGTGGCCAGGAGCAGCTGCGGCGTCGTGTGCGCGCGGTCCCGTCGCCCCCGCAGCTTCATGAGTGGTACGCTCAGCGTGGAGGATCACGGGGTTCTGCTCACTGTCCGTACGTCATTCGCACTGGTGCTAGGACTGACCAGCCTTGCGGGACGTTTGGTCACACAGAGTCCCGCTGCTTCGCCTGTCTGAGCGACGCCTGGCGTACAGAGTTTGGCGACGCGGCTGAGCTCCCCGACTGGGTGGAGCTGCTACGGCAGAGGGTAGATGTCTATGCTCTTGACTTTGATGCTATCCTCACTGCCATGTATGCATTGTCTACTAGTGATGCCGGTGACTGTTCCCTGAGTGTTAGCACCACTCTCACGCCGCTCAGTCGGCCGGTTGCGGTCTCCCTGGCAGACCCCTCTGGGGGTCCTGTTCTTGCCCACTACTCCACTGTACTACCGTGTCCAGCGGTCCCGTCTGGCTCCCTGTCGGGTCTTTACCTCCCCTCGTTCTCTACGAACTTGGTGGCAGGTGCTGACCTACAGGATGGGGGGGTTGACCAGTTCACCCCTGCGCATTAACGAGTGACCCACTGCACGTGTGCAGAGACGGGCCGACACTTGGCCACGTTTACCCGTCGGCCAGGGTCGAGCCTGTACACCCTGACTACCGAGTCTCCTCCGGTTGCTGTGCCTGGTCAGGTAGCTGCGTCGGGTCAGGTGTTTGCTGCAGCGTCTCGGTCTGGTCCTGAGTCTGCCCCCTGCTCGTGTCGCCTCCTGTCCCACGAGACTCTTCTCTGGCACCACCGTCTTGGTCACCCCTCCCTGCCTCGTCTCCGAGGCATGGCCTCTCGTGTCCTGGTCTATGGTCTACCCCGGTCTCTCCCTCCCCTCCCTCCGGGGCCTGCCCCTACCTGCGTTCCCTGCGTCGAGGGGCGGCAGCGCGCTGCTCCTCACTCCTCCGAGTTTCCGCCGACAGAGGCTCCGCTGCAGACTCTCCACATGAACGTGTGGGGCCCAGCCCGCGTCCGTGGACAGGGTCACGAGCGCTACTTCCTGCTGGTGGTTGACGACTACTCGCGTTACACCACAGTCTTCCCCTTGCGCCGCAAGGATGAGGTCACTGAGGTGTTGATCGACTGGATCCGCGCTGCTCGTCTCCAGCTCAGGAAGAGTTTCGGCTCGGACTTTCCTGTTCTGCGTCTGCACTCTAACAGAGGTGGTGAGTTTTCCTCCGGCCCTCTGCGAGCCTTCTGTCATGCGAGGGGCATCCGCCAGACGTTCACGCTTCCGGCCTCTCCACAGCAAAATGGGATTGCTGAGCGCCGCATTGGCATGGTCATGGATGTCGCTCGCACGTCCATGATCCATGCGGCTGCTCCCCATTTTCTGTGGCCGTTTGCGGTTCAGTACGCGGCGCGTCAGATCAACCTCCATCCCCAGGTCTCCATGCCGGACACCTCCCCCACTCTGAGGTGGACGGGGCAGGTTGGCGATGCGTCTGCGTTTCGTGTCTGGGGATCTCGCGCTTTTGTCCGATTCTTGTCTACGGACAAGCTGTCCTCCCGTGCTGTTCCCTACATCTTCCTTGGCTTCCCCCCTGACGCGCCTGGTTGGCAGTTTTACCACCCCACCTCGCGCCGTGTTCTGTCCTCCCAGGACGTCACGTTTGACGAGTCGGTTCCGTACTACCGTCTCTTCCCCTACCGCGCTGCCCCCCTTCCCCCCCCGCCGCTCTTCCTTACGCCAGGTCCCCCCCCGGTAGACCCCCTCCCCCCTCAGGGTCCTGCTCCTTCAGGTGTGTCTCAGGTAGACCCCCCCCCCTTGGCTGAGCCTTTGGAGGTCACTTCCGACACCTCTGGCTCACCTGAGGGGGGTGACGCTGCTGCTGCTGCCCTGGCGGCCTACCGCCGCGCACCACGCTTGGAGACCCCTCCGGGGTTCCCTCCGCGACCTTCTTCGCCGCCTCTGCAGCCGGTTACTGTTGACTCTGGTGCTGTTGGGGGTGGTGCTCCTGGAGGTGCTGCGTCTGGGGGTGCGGAGTCTGGGGGTGCTGAGCCTGCGCGTGAGGAGACTGGAGGTCCTGCGCCTGGGGGTGCTGTGTCTGGGGGTACTGAGCCTGTGTGCGCGGAGTCTAGGGGTGCTGAGTCTTGAGGTGAGACACTTGACGATACTGGGACTGCTGGTGCACGGCCTACTTGGAGTGGCCGCCTTCGTCCGCGTGTGCCTCTCACCACTCAGCAGCTGCACGACTGGTACGGTCGCCGTCAGCGTCGCGCTGCTGGAGCCCGGGGCTCTGCTGCTGGAGGTACTGGAGCTGCTGGGGCTGGGGGTGCTGCGCCTGGAGGTGCCGCTGCTGGAGACACTGAGGCTGGCGACCCTGGGACTGGAGGTGCTGGTTCTGGGGGTGCTGCTGCGGGAGACACTGCGGTTGGAGACCCTGGGACCGGAGGTGCTGGTTCTGGGGGTGCTGCTGCGGGAGACACTGCGGTTGGAGACCCTGGGACCGGAGGTGCTGGTTCTGGGGGTGCTGCTGCGGGAGACTCTGCGGTTGGAGACCCTGGGACTGCAGGTGCCGGTTCTGGGGGTGCTACTGCTGGTGGCACTAGCTCTGGAGCTGCTGGCGCTGGAGGTCTTGGTTCTGAGGCTGGAGCTTCTGGAGCTGCTGGAGGCACTGGAGCTGCTGGAGGTGCTGGAGCTGCTGGAGCTGCCGGAGCTGGTGCAGCTGCGCCGACACGACTGTTCTTTGCTCCGCCGTCTCCGTCGTCGCTGCCACCGTCTGACTCTGTTCTTCGTCAGGTTCTTACTCTCCCGTCGTCCACTGGTCTTCCGTTACCGCCTGGCTCACCGCTCCCTGCTCCTTCCCCTTACACTGAGCAGGCTGGTGGTCTTGCTGAGCGTCGTGAGCCTGCGTCACGTCCTGTCTCGCCTGTTCGTTCTGGTCGTACCGGTCGTCGTGTCGCTAGTGCACGTCAGCCGGCTGTCCCCAGCGCACACCTTGTAGTCCGTCGTCCTTCCTCTGCTCCTCTGCCTTCCCCCCCTGCGTCCTCTCTGCCTGCCGTTCCGGACCCTGCGTCTGACCGGTTTCGTGCTGAGCACCCTACTGTCACGCGTCTGTTAGCTACTGTCGTCACTGACCCGTCGTTTGAGTCCACTGCTGCGTCTGCCTTAGTTGCTAAGCTTGTTGACTTTGCTGCTGCCTGTCGTCTCGACTACGCCGCTAGTCTTGTTGCTGAGTCTGAGTCTGTCTGTCCTCCGTCCGTCGGGGGTGAGTGTGCTCTTAGCACGGATGTCCTTGAGGACAGGCAGGAGGAGTTCCAGTGTCTTGCTACTGCTTTACCTCATCTTGTGTCCTCACTGCTTGCCCCTGAGGGAGACCCGGATGCATTAGACATCCCGACTCCGTGCTCTTACGCGGAGGCGATAGAGGGTCCCTACTCCTCTCAGTGGCAGGCAGCCATGGACGCAGAGATGGCTTCCTGGAAGTCCACAGGCACCTACGTAGACGAGGTTCCCCCACCTGGGGCGAACATCGTCAGTGGCATGTGGATTTTCAGGGTGAAGCGGCCGTCGGGTTCTCCGCCTGTCTTCAAGGCGCGTTACATGGCTCGAGGCTTCAGTCAGCGGCAGGGAGTTGACTACTTTCAGACCTTCTCTCCCACCCCGAAGATGACCACTCTTTGGGTACT
This sequence comes from Closterium sp. Yama58-4, assembly GCA_947470075.1. Taxonomy (NCBI): domain Eukaryota; kingdom Viridiplantae; phylum Streptophyta; class Zygnematophyceae; order Desmidiales; family Closteriaceae; genus Closterium; species Closterium sp. Yama58-4. The sequence continues at coordinate 51,623 of CANIUD010000662.1, read as the reverse complement.
GCTGCACATAGCCGCTCACCGTGACTACGAGCTTCACTCTCTGGACTTCAGCACAGCTTTCCTACAGGGCAGCCTGCACGAGGAGATCTGGCTGCGCCGCCCACCTGGCTTCACTGGGTCGTTTCCTCCTGGTACCCAGTGGAGCCTCCGGCGGCCAATCTACGGTCTCCGCCAGGCGCCGCGTGAGTGGCACGACACACTGAGGACTACGCTTGCGGCTCTTGGGTTTGCTCCTTCTACTGCAGACCCGTCGCTGTTTCTACGCACCGACACCTCTTTGCCGCCGTTCTACATCCTCGTGTATGTCGACGACTTGGTTTTTGCTACAGCTGACACTGCAGGACTCGCCCACGTGAAGTCGGAGCTGCAGAAGAGACACACGTGCACAGACCTGGGTGAACTGTGCAGCTATCTTGGCTTGCAGATCACTCGGGACAGAGCACGGCGCACCATTACCCTGACTCAGTCACACATGGTGCAGCAGGTCCTTCAGCGCTTCGACTTCACGTACTCCTCGCCTCAGGCCACTCCTCTGTCTACTCGCCACTCACTCTCAGCTCTGCCTTCGGATGAGTCCGTAGAGCCGAGTGGCCCGTACCCAGAGCTTGTTGGTTGCCTCATGTACCTGATGAGGTCATCAGGTACACACGACCTGACCTGGCCTACCCTCTTAGCATCCTGGCACGCTATGTTGCTCCTGGGAGACACCGACCAGAGCACATGGCTGCAGCGAAGAGGGTGTTGCGCTACTTGTGCAGTACGTCGGGCATGGGGCTCGTGCTTGGAGGGCGGAGTCGAGTGGTCCTCACTGGTCACGCAGACGCGTCTTGGGTCGACGACCTGGCTACGCAGCGGTCGTCACAGGGTTACACCTTCAGCCTTGGTTCCGGCTCTGTTTCGTGGCGGTCTACCCCCTAGTCCTCTGTTCTCAGCTCCAGCTGTGAGGCTGAGATCTACGCAGGAGCCATGGCTGCTCAGGAGTTACGCTGGCTGACCTACCTGCTGACTGACCTTGGAGAGCCGCCTCGTTCTCCTCCAGTTCTGTACGTAGACAACAAGGCCATGCTGGCCTTGTGTCGGGAGCACAGACTGGAGCACAGAACGAAGCACATTGCTCTTCGCTACTTTCTTGCTCGTGAGCTGCAGCAGCGTGGTCAGCTGCGCCTTGCGTACGTGGCCTCTCAGGCCAACACTGCTGATATCTTTACCAAGGCACTTCAGCCTTGTGATCATCAGCGCTTTTGTACGATGCTAGGTCTTGTGCCTACTTGGCCTCACTTGCTCACTTCTTGACCTTGTTTGTACTGTGACTTACCGTGATCTCCCGGTTAGAAGACCCGGGGGTCTTATCCTAAATGTTCTAAAAATGACTTGTGGGGTCTTATTTGATGGCACATAGTGCATAAGACCCCCGGACATCTAATAATTACAAAAAATGGATTCTGTATTACGGTGTTGAAGAAATTCAAACAAAATGTACCGATTTCCGGGTTCCTTCACAACGCGGAGTTCTGTTCTCTAATTCTCGAATTGCATTCTTGCTGATTCCCATCCACACGCTCTGACATGCCCAATCATGACAGTTACGTCAATGCTTCTTGAGTGACGGACAGCAAAGACGCGAGATCGATGTGGCGTTTTGACTGACTTGTCCACAGATTTGCTCGAGAAAGTGAATCTGGTGGTTCTTTTTTTGTGACTCGCTAACCAATTTACCGTTTAAACAACAGTCATAATAGCGTATTGCAAAAAGAGGGGGGGTCTTATATTTATTAGGGTCAAAAGACGGGTCCTCTACAGGAATGACATAATAAAAGACCCCTGGTCCGGATAAAGGACCCAGGGGCTTGTACGCGGGGGGGGTCTTCTTGCCGGGAGATTACGGTATATATACCTGCTCTTGTTTGTTTCGCTTTGTATATAATCCTGCATGTGAACTGGCCTGGTGGCCTTGAACATGTGCTCGGAATGTGTGGTGACATTGTGATCCACCCTGAGCTTGCTTTGCTTCTCTTGACTGGTCCTGTGACCCCTTGCTCCCCCACTTTGCCTATGGGGGTGTGTCAAATTATATGCCTGTGTCATAATAAAATGTAGGCTTTAGTGGGGTAGCTAATGTAGGGTATAGGTTTTTGTCAAACTATATGTGCTGCATATTGTCTAGGCTGTAGTGGGGTAGCCCATATGGGGTACAACCCAATTAGGGTTTACTACTTGTAAACCCGCATCCTGTTAGTTCATCCATTCCTGCTGCTAGATTCTGACATGGTTTCAGAGCACTAAGGTCCGTAGGACCATTTTTTTTCGGGCCCACCTACCGCTGCGGTTACCGCGCTACCCCACGTACCTGCCTGCCTTGCCTTGCCTTGTGACGTGCTGCACTATGCGCGCCGTCCAGCAGCCCTAGCGCTGCCTCCTGCTGCCTTAGGCCAGCGCGCTGCCCCTAGAGGCCCGTAAGGCCCACGCGCCGCCCCTAGAGGCCCGTAAGGCCCGCGCGCCGCCCCTAGAGGCCCGTAAGGCCCGCGCGCCGCCTCTACACGCCCGTCAGGCCCGCGCAGCCCGCTGCAGCCGCGCGCAGCCCGCACAGAGCCCACGCAGCCCGCGCCGAGCCGCGCGCAGCCCGCTGCAGCCGCGCGCAGCCCGCAGCTGCCGCGCGCAGCCCGCGCCGAGCCCACGCAGCCCGCGTCGAGCCGCGCGCGGCCTGCTACGGCCTCGCGAGGCCCGCGCGCGGCCCGCAGCAGCCCGCGCCGAGCCGCGCGCGGCCTGCTACTGCCTCGCGCGGCCCGCGCGCGGCCCGCAACAGCCCGCTCCGAGCCGCGCGCGGCCTGCAGCAGCTCAGCGCGCTGTCAGCGCAGCCCGCGCCGAGCCGCGCGCGGCCCTCTGCCTCGGCCCCGACCTGCCGCTGATGCGGCCCCGCCCTGCAGCTGCCACGGCCCCGACCTGCCGCTGATGCGGCCCCGCCCTGCAGCTACCACGGCCCCGACCTGCCGCTGATGCGGCCCCGCCCTGCAGCTTCCACGGCCCCGACCTACCGCTGACGCGGCCCCACCCTGCTACTGCCACTGAAGCGGCCCCGCCCTGCAGCTGCTTCGGCCCTACTCTGCAGCCGGTGTTGCGGCCCCGACGCCGCCGCTGTCGTGCGCCTACTCGGCCGCCGCCGTCGAGCGCCGGCCCTGCTCGCCCGGTGATCGCCTGCTCTCCCAGCCTTTGGTGAGCGCCTGCCTGCCTGCCTGACGGCCTGCCTGTCTGCCTGCCTGCCTGCCTGGCTGCCTGCCTGCCGGCCTGCCTGTCTGTCTGCCCGCCTGCCTGCCTGCCTGCCTGTCTGCCTGCCTGCCTGCCTGCCTGCCTGGCTGCCTGCCTGCCTGCCGGCCTGCCTGCCTGCCTGCCTGCCTGCCTGCTTGCCTGCCTGCCTGCCGCGCCTGCCCTGCCCGCGCTACTGCTGCTGCTACTGCTACTGGCAGGTGGCCAGATGCAGCTCCAGCGACGTTCACGCGAGCCTCTCACGCCCCAGCAGCTTGATGAGTGGTATACTAGCTGGGGTTGTCGCAGTAGCCGTCGTAGCTGTCGCCCTGGAGCTGGTCAGTTGGGAGCGTCTGGCAGTGGCCAGCTGCAGCTGCAGGGGCGTCCACGTGAGACACTTACGCCCCGGCAGCTCCAGGAGTGGTATGCTCAGTGTAGCAGGTCTACGCGTACAGTTCGCTGCCCGTACGTCATTCGCACAGGTGCTAGGACTGGTCAGCCTTGTGGGACGCTTGGTCACACACAGTCCCGCTGCTTCGCCCGTCTGAGCGACGACTGGCGCACAGTGTTTGGCGACGAGGCTGAGCTCCCCACCTGGCTGGAGCTGCATGGACAGAGGGTAGATATCTTTGCGCTTGACTATGATGCTATTCTCACTGCCATGTATGCATTGCCTACTAGTGCTGACCGTGCCTGTTACCTGTGCGTACCGCCTGACCCTGGTATAGAGCCTGCTGCTCTCGGTGCTGGTGAGGCTGCTGCTCTAGGTGCTAGTGCGTCTCCTGCTCTAGGTGCTGGTGAGGCTGCTGCTCTCGGTGCTAGTACGTCTTCTGCTCTAGGTGCTGGTGAGGCCGTGGCTTCAGGTGCTGGTGAGTCTGCTCTCTCTGGTACTGCGCCCACTACGGTCTCGCACACCTTCACCCTTGACTCAGGAGCTTCCCGCTCCTTCTTTCGCGACTGCACCACACTCACGCCGCTCAGTCGGCCAGTTCCAGTCTCCCTGGCGGACCCCTCCGGGGGCCTAGTCCTTGCCCACTACTCCACCATTCTGCCGTGTCCGGCCGTCCCGTCTGGCTTCCTGTCAGGTCTTTACCTCCCCTCGTTCTCTACGAACTTGGTGGCGGGAGCTGACCTCCAGGATGGAGGGGTTCACCAGTTCACTCCTGCGAGTCAGCGAGTGACCCGCTGTACGTGTGCTCGGACGGGCCGACACCTGGCCACGTTTACCCGTGCGCCTGGCTCGAGTCTGTACACACTCACCACTGAGTCCCCTCAGGTAGCTGCGTCTGCGTCTGTGTCTGGTCAGCTGGCGGCCCCCTGCGAGTGTCGCGCTTTGTCGCACGACACTCTCCTGTGGCACCACCGCCTTGGTCACCCCTCCTTGCCTCGCCTGCGTAGCATGCACTCTCGCTCCCTGGTCTCTGGTCTTCCCAGGTCTCTGCCTGCCCTCCCTCCCTCGCCTGCGCTGCCCTGCATTCCTTGCGTCGAGGGGCGGCAGCGCGCCGCTCCTCACTCCTCCTCGTTTCCTCCCACAGAGGCTCCACTGCAGACGCTCCATCTTGACGTGTGGGGCCCAGCCCGCGTCCAGGGACAGGGCCGCGAGCGGTACTTCCTGCTGGTCGTCGACGACTACACGCGTTACACCACGGTCTTCCCCTTGCAGAGCAAGGGGGACGTCCCTGATGTTTTGATCCCTTGGATCCGCACTGTTCGTCTCCAGCTCCGCGAGCGGTTCCGGCGGGACTTTCCTGTCCTCCGTCTGCACTCTGACAGAGGTGGTGAGTTCTCCTCAGACCTCTTGGCAGCCTACTGTGCGGAGCACGGCATCACCCAGTCGTTCACGCTTCCGGCCTCTCCACAGCAGAATGGGGTCGCTGAGCGCCGCATTGGCTTAGTCATGGAGGTCGCTCGTACCTCCATGATCCATGCGGCTGCCCCCCATTTCCTGTGGCCGTTTGCGGTCCGGTACGCCGCGCATCAGCTCAACCTCTGGCCCCGTGTCTCCTTGCCGGAGACCTCGCCCACACTGCTGTGGACGGGGAAGGTTGGCGATGCGTCGCGTTTCTGGGTCTGGGGTGCTCGTGCCTTTGTCCGTGATACCACCGCGGACAAGCTCTCCGCCCGCGCTGTTCCCTGTGTCTTCCTTGGCTTTGTCCCTGACGCGCCTAGTTGGCAGTTTTACCACCCCACCTCGCGCCGTGTCTTTGCGTCTCAGGACGTCACGTTCGACGAGTCGGTTCCCTTTTACCGTCTCTTTCCCTACCGCACTGCCCCGCTCCCCCCCCCGCCGCTCTTCCTCGCTCCAGGTGCTCCCCAGGTAGACCCCCTCCCCGCTCCCGGTCCTGCTCCTTCAGGTGTTTCTCAGGTAGACCCTCCTCCCTTGACTGCGCCGGTTGAGGTCACTGGTGACTCAGGTCCTACTGAGGGTGGTCCTGCTCGGGGTGCTACTTCTGTGGGTGCTGAGCCTGGGGGTGCGGAGCCTGGGGGTGCTGAGCCTGGTGGTGCTGAGCCTGAGTGTGAGGGGTCTGGGGGTGCTGAGCTTGGCGGTACTGACGCTGGAGGTTCTGGAGCTACTGAGGGTGCTGGCGCTGGAGGTTCGGGAGCTGCTGGAGGGCCTAGTACTGGTGGCACTAGAGCTGGAGGTTCTGGAGCTGCTGAGGGTGCTCGCGCTGGAGGTTCTGGAGCCGCTGGAGGTACTGGTGCTGAGGGTACTGACACCGGAGGTTCTGGAGCCGTTGGGGGTGCGGGCGCTGAGGGTTCTGAGTCTGCTGTTGCGCGGTCTCCTTGGAGTAGCCGCCTTCGTCCACGTGTGCCTCTCACCCCACAGCAGCTGCAGGACTGGTACGGTCGCCGTCAGCGTCGCGCTGCTGGAGCTAGGAGTGGTGCTGGTCCTTTGTCTACTGGAGGTGCTGGAGTCGCTGGTTCTGGAGGTGCTCGTACTGGAGACACTGAGGCTGGAGACCCTGGGACTGGAGGTGCTGGCTCTGGGGGTGCTGCTGCTGGAGACACAGAGGTTGGAGACCCTGGGACTGGAGGTGTCGGCTCTGGGACTGGAGCTTCTGGAGCTGCTGGAGCTGCTGGAGGTACTGGAGCTGCTGGAGGCACTGGAGCTGCTGGAGCTGCCGGTACTGGTGCAGCTGCGCCGACACGACTGTTCTTCGCTCCGCCGTCTCCGTCGTCTCTGCCGCCGTCTGACTCTGTTCTTCGTCAGGTTCTTACTCTCCCGTCGTCCACTGGTCTTCCGTTACAGCCTGGCTCACCGCTGCCTGCTCCTTCTCCTTACACTGAGCAGACTGGTAGTCCTGCTGAGCGTCGTGAGCCTGCGTCGCGTCCTGTTTCGCCTGTTCGTCCTGGTCGTACCGGTCGTCGTGTTCCTCGTTCGCGTCAGCCGGCGGTCCCCAGGGAACACCTCGTAGTCTGTCGTCCTTCCTCTGCTCCGCAGCCTGTTCCTCTGTCGTCTCCTCCTGCGTCCTCTTTGCCTGATGTTCCGGACCCTGCGTCTGACCGGTTTCGTGCTGAGCACCCTACTGTCACGCGTCTACTAGCCACTGTTGTCACTGACCCGTCGTTTGAGTCTACTGCTGCGTCTGCTCTTGTCGCTGAGCTTGTTGACTTTGCTGCTGCCTGTCGTCTAGACTACGCTGCCAGCCTTGTTGCTGAGTCTGAGTCTGTCTGTCCTCCGTCCGTCGGGGATGAGTGTGCTCTTAGCAGGGAAGGCACTATAGGGGTACAATTTAGGTGAAGGTTGGATGTTGTTTGTCTGTATCTGCATGCTACAAGGCCAGGGGAAACCAGCGGAACCAGCATTTGGCTGGTTGGGCAAAGACAAAACAGGTTCTGTTTTTAGAACCTGAACCTGGTTGTTGTTTTCCCAGGTTGGAAAAACAGAACCAGAGGTTGTTTACCAACCTACCACCTGCTATTTTGTCCAGCCAGGTTGGTTCTGTTGCTTGGAATTATTTGGGATCATCCCTGGTTGTTCCCAGGTTGATTCCCAAGGTCCTTGCTAGCTAGAACTATTTAATCCTTCTCTGTTTGTACCTGAATATAGTAAAATTGATTCAAGCGAATTCCTTCCTCGCTGGAATTTCGTTTCTGCGCCATTCGACGGCGGAATGCTACCCGAGTTAACGCTAGTATGCTAGCACTCCAACGCTAGGCAAACGCTGTCCGAGCCAGAACTTAGTAATGGCAGAACTTTTCGCGAGGCAACTTGGCTCATTTTAAAGCTCTTGGAGCGAGCTTCGATATAGCGAATTCTCAGCTTAATCCGACCGACGGTCTGCACGGCACGCTGCGCGACGTTCAAGGTACTCTTGCTGTTTTGACTAAGTCCTTCTTGATCCCTCTCTCTACAAACTCGGACCCGAGGATAGGGGCTGGTCTTGTACCAGGCACCCAGGGACCCTTGGAGGTGACCCCGAGGAGAGGTTTTAAGTTTGATTAAGTCCTAATAGCTTGAGTTTATTAGGCCCTTACACCAACAAGCTGGTATCAGAGCTGCGTTATAGTGATCCTCGTTATAGGTAGCTATGGCGGGCAACACCTCGGCGGGAGCTGGTGAATCTTCAGCCCAAGATCGTAGCGGCAGCCAAGATTCTGGTCTTTCAGCGCCAAGGGGAGCGCGAACAAACCAGGGCTCGCTTGTCAAGGAGGTGCTGAAGAATTTCACCGTCGAGAAGTTCAATGGTGAGGGCTATGATGATTGGGCCTGGAAAATGCAATTATATTTCCGTCAGATCGGTTTGCTGAAACTAATGATTGGGGAGGAGCCTAGACCGAGTGACCCCACGCTGCAGGAAGATTGGGACGAGCGCTCCTCGGCTGGCTACTATTTGATGTCGCAGAGTTTGGAGCTGAACCAGCGTCACCACGTCATGCACCTGCTGCCGGAGGTTGAATGCGGTCCGAAGGCGTGGACCGTGTTGAAGGAGCTGCACGCCCCGACCTCCGTTGTCGCAACGTTGATGCTGGAGAGGGAGCTGTCCGCGTTGCGCCTGAGCGAGGGAGAGCCGGTGCAACCAGTCCTGGACAAGATGCGCGACCTCTACGCGAAGTTGGCGACCGCGGGAATCACCTACCCGGAGCAGACCAAGTGCTTGAAGATGCTCTCGCTGCTGCCAGAATCGTGGCTTCAATTTACGAGCGGATTGAGCCTGCCGCAGAACCAGAGCTTGTGGACGCTCGAGTGGGTGCGGACGAAGATTCTGGAGGAGGACTTCCGTCGCCGCCAACTGAGGGGTGGAGACGACGGCAGCAGCGGCTACGGGATGCAAGGGAGCCGACGTGGCAGAGGACGTGGCTTCGGTGGTGCTGGACGCGGTGCAAAGAAAGACGACGACTCCAACGACCAACAAGGAGGTACCGGTTGGGGTCGCGGTGCGAAATCTGGACGTGGGGGCAAGTCGGGTGCTGGTGGCAAAATGAAAGGGAGTTGCTGGTATTGTGAGAAGGAAGGGCACCCCTGGTTTTTGTGCTATAAGAAACCCGATGGATGGACCCCCCAGAATCGTCACCAGGATGGCGGCGCGCGGAGGAACCAGAAAAACGGCGCCAACATGGTCGCTGATTCGTCCGACAACAACCCGAAGGGCAACGGCGGTGCGGAGAAGAAGAAGGAGCGCACCGTGGGCCAATTCTTCCATGTGGGAGACAAGGGGGAGCAAGGAGACGCCTCTGCCAAAGTTGGAGCAGAGCTGCACCCCCTAGACTATTGGGTGTTGGACACAGGCGCTGCTTGGACGATGACGCCGCGCAAGGACCTGCTGGACGAAGTACGAGCTGCACCGATCAATGAAGTGTGCTCCGCCTCTGGACACATGTTGAAGGTGGCTGGTGCGGGACGAGCTGCGTTTAAGGGAGCGGATGGCAAGCCGGTGGTGCTGCACGACGTTCTCTTCGTCCCCGACCTGAAGGCCAACCTTATCTCCCTCCGTAAGCTTGGCAAGGCTGGGGTGAACACCAACACGGATGGGGCACGCACTTATAAGGGGAAGCTGGGCAATCGGGTGCTTTGGGATCTGCACGAGAGCAAGGACGTGTACAGATCTATGTGGCAGCTGCCGGCCCTGGCGTGGCATGGTGGGGGGCAGGCTGGAGAGGGGTCTGCATCCCAGGGGGAGTGCAATGCCGTTGGAGGGGTTGGTGTGAAAGTGTCGGCCAGATCTGGGGAGACAGATTGGGCAACGGCACACCGGCGCTTAGGGCATGTGGCAATGCCTTTGCTGAAGCAGCTGGAGAAGGATGGAGCCGTTAAGGGTCTGAAGCTGAACGGACAGCCACCCGATTACAACTGTGAAATCTGTTTGCTTTCAAAGTTCACCCGTTTCCCTTTCCATAGTGTGGCTGGCAGGAGCAAGAAGCCTTTGGAGCTGGTCCACATGGACTTGGTGGGGCCGCTGCCGGTGCAAGGGCACAAGGGGGAGCGGTATTTTCTTACAATTGTGGATGACTGGAGCAGGCTGATGTGGGCGTATCCGCTGAAGCAGAAGGACCACGCCGCCTCCACGATACGGGACGATTGGCTGCCATTCGTGGAGAAGCAGGCGGAGTGTGTAGTGAAGCGGATTAGGACAGACCGGGGTGGTGAGTTCCTTGGAGCTGAAATGACGGCCTGGCTCAAGAAGCAGGGCATCCAGAGAGAGCTGACCACGGCTTATACCCCACAGTCCAATGGTGTAGCAGAACGGGCAAACCGGACCATTCTGGAGACAGCTAGGGCGCTGCTCATAGAATCTGGGCTGAGCAATTCTATGTGGCCTCATGCTGTCCGGCACGCCACTGTCGCTAGGAACAGGGTGCTCACCAAGGTTGGGGATGACTCGTGGGTGCCTTTGGAGAGGTGGCTTGGGAGGAAGCCGCCGGTGGACATGCTGAGGGTGTTCGGTTGCATGGCAGTCGCCCACGTCCCCAAGACCTACCGCAGTAAGTTGGGGGCGAGTGCAATCTGGTGTGTGCATTTGGGGCTGGCTGCTGAGAGCAAGGGATGGCTGCTGTGGGAACCATCCAAGGGTGTGTTGTTTGACAGCAGGGATGTGAAATTCATTGAGGGCATGATGTATGGGAGCTGGGAGAAACAGCCGGAGGCAAGGGTGTCCCAGCAGATGGAGCAGATCACCATGCAGCTGGACCTGACTCCTAGTGTGTGGGAGGAGGGAGAGGAGGCAGCTGCTGGAAATGGTGATGGAGAGAAGATACAGGAGGCATCTGCTGGTGGAGAAAATGGTGTGGAAACTGGCGGCAGCACTAGTGGAGCTGCTGGACCCGAGGGAGGAGAGAAGCAGCAGGGAAAAACTAAGAAGCCGAAGGGTGTCGTTATGAAGGGATGGGAGACACCCGTCTCCAGGCCAAGACGTACCCGTATGGCTACTAAGAAGCTGACTGCAGGAACTGATGCAGCAGAGCAGCAGCTAGGGACCGAAGAGGCATTGCTGATTCTACCTCATGGCTATGACCCGGATGAGGAGGATGAGCCTGCGTACTGTTTTCTTGCCCCTGCACCAGAGGAACCAGCTAGCATGGAGGAGGCATTAGCTGGACCAGATAGGGACAAGTGGCTGGCTTCTAGGGATGCTGAGTACCAGAGTCTGCTGGAGAATAGGACATGGGATCTGGTGGTGCTGCCTGATGGGAAGAAAGCGATACAATGCAAGTGGGTGCTGAGGATCAAGACCGATGACAAGGGGCAGGTCACCATCTACAAGAGTAGGCTGGTGGCGAAGGGGTTTATGCAGAAGGAGAAGCAGGACTTCAACGAGATCTTTGCTCCCACTGCCAAACCCCCTACCCTCCGTGTCTTGTTGGCAGATGCAGCTGTTAGTGGGAAATTCATCATTCAGATGGATATTTCAACGGCATTCCTGAATGGGATTTTAGAGGAGGATGTGTACATGACGCAGCCGCCTGGGTATGAGGATGGTACGGGCAGGGTGTGCAAGCTCAACAAGTCCATCTACGGCTTGAAGCAGGCGCCACGCTGCTGGTACCAGAAGTTGGCAGCTGTTTTAGAGGAGATGGGATTCAGGACCAGCAGCTGTGATGAGAGCCTCTTTCTCAAGGGCGAGGGGGAGAAGCTGGTGCTGTTTCTGGTCTATGTGGACGACATTCTTCTCTTCAGCAGCAGCATGAAGGAGATCCAGAAAGTGCAGCAGCAACTGATGAAAAACTTCAAGTGCAAGAACCTTGGGGAGGTAAAGTACTACCTCGGGATGCACGTGGAGAGGGATCCAGATCACAGGTGGTTGAAGCTGCACCAGGAGAAGTTCATCAAGGAGCTGGGGGAGAAGTATGGGATTGAGAATGAGCGCAAGGTTGCAACTCCCCTGCCAGCAGAATTCAAGCTTGTGAAGGCTGCAGAGGATGAAGGGGTTGAAGCTGAAGAGCAGCAGCAATTTCAGTCCTTGGTGGGCAGCCTCTTGTACGCAGCAGTTCACACGAGGCCCGACATCTCTTTCTCGGTTGGGCAGCTGGCTAGGGTGGTGCAGAATCCATCAGAGGAGCAGGTGGATGCAGCTGAGCGTGTGGTGAAGTACCTGAACTCTCACCCAAGCATTGGAGTTCAATACTCCGCATCTGCACAGGTGAAGCAGAAAGGGGTGGAGGTGCTGAAAGAGAAGGGGGAGAGGCTTGGAGAAGGCAAGCTATTTCTCACTTGCTTTACCGATGCTACGTGGGCTTCTGAGAAGGAGGATTCCTCATCTGTGGGAGGATACATCTGCGTAGTTGGGGGAGGACCTGTTAGTTGGAGGTCCAAGAAGCAGACGGAGACGGCACTCTCTTCCGTAGAATCAGAGTACATGGCGATGTTCCATGGGGTGAAGGAGGTGATTTGGCTGAGGAGGCTGTTAGAGGAGATTGGCCAGGAGCAGAAAGTTGCTACGCCGCTGTTTTGTGATAGCAAGGGGGCTCTTGGGATGGCCAGGAACGCTGTGCTTCATGGCCTGAACAAGCACATGCGTATCAAGTGGCACTGGCTGCGTAAGGAGGTGAAGAGGGGGACGGTGAATCCAATCTACATCAAGACTCACCAGCAGCCAGCAGACTTTCTCACCAAGAGGCTTGCGGATGAGCCTCATTGGCGTTGTGTGCGCATGAGTGGAATGAGCATGAACTAGCATGGAATGATGGGGATGCAGCCGGCAGGCTGAGGGGAAGTGTGTTGGGTGCAAATGCACATTGCACGACATCCTGCCGTCTGTTTGTACGAGTATGCGTGTGCGAATGCATTTGCGTGTGAATGGTGTGTTCGTGTGTTTGTTTGCTTTCGCATTTTTCGCTTGATGCATTTGCAGGTACTCGCGCAATGTGCGCTTTGGCACAACATTGTATGCGCTATGAACAGTGCAAGCAGGAAGGACGAGCTCGCAAAGGAACCCAAGATGGAAGCTTTGCAGTTCGGTTGAGTTGATTGCGCAGATTCAGTTCTATCCAACTCGGAATTGTACTGTTTTGTTTGGTTAACTATAGTGTAGCAGGGAAGGCACTATAGGGGTACAATTTAGGTGAAGGTTGGATGTTGTTTGTCTGTATCTGCATGCTACAAGGCCAGGGGAAACCAGCGGAACCAGCATTTGGCTGGTTGGGCAAAGACAAAACAGGTTCTGTTTTTAGAACCTGAACCTGGTTGTTTTTTTCCCAGGTTGGAAAAACAGAACCAGAGGTTGTTTACCAACCTACCACCTGCTATTTTGTCCAGCCAGGTTGGTTCTGTTGCTTGGAATTATTTGGGATCATCCCTGGTTGTTCCCAGGTTGATTCCCAAGGTCCTTGCTAGCTAGAACTATTTAATCATTCTCTGTTTGTACCTGAATATAGTCAAATTGATTCAAGCGAATTCCTTCCTCGCTGGAATTTCGTTTCTGCGCTATTCGACGGCGGAATGCTACCCGAGTCAACGCTAGTATGCTAGCACTCCAACGCTAGGCAAACGCTGTCCGAGCCAGAACTTAGTAATGGCAGAACTTTTCGCGAGGCAACTTGGCTCATTTTAAAGCTCTTGGAGCGAGCTTCGATATAGCGAATTCTCAGCTTAATCCGACCGACGGTCTGCACGGCACGCTGCGCGACGTTCAAGGTACTCTTGCTGTTTTGACTAAGTCCTTCTTGATCCCTCTCTCTACAAACTCGGACCCGAGGATAGGGGCTGGTCTTGTACCAGGCACCCAGGGACCCTTGGAGGTGACCCCGAGGAGAGGTTTTAAGTTTGATTAAGTCCTAATAGCTTGAGTTTATTAGGCCCTTACACCAACAAGATGACCACTCTTCGGGTGCTGCTGCATGTTGCTGCTCACCGTGACTACGAGCTTCACTCTCTTGACTTCAGCACAGCTTTCTTGCAGGGCAGCCTGCACGAGGAGATCTGGCTGCGCCGCCCCCCGGGCTTCACTGGGTCGTTCCCTCCTAGCACCCAGTGGAGCCTCCGGCGGCCGGTCTACGGTCTCCGCCAGGCGCCACGTAAGTGGCACGACACACTGAGGACTACGCTTGCGGCTCTTGGGTTCGCGCCTTCTACTGCTGACCCGTCGCTGTTTCTGCGCACCGACACTTCACTGCCGCCGTTCTACATCCTCGTGTACGTTGACGACTTGGTTTTTGCCACTGCTGACACTGAGGCTCTCGCCCACGTGAAGTCGGAGCTGCAGAAGAGACACACGTGCACAGACTTGGGTGAGCTGCGCAGCTACCTTGGCTTGCAGATCACCCAGGACAGAGCACGCCGCACCATCACCTTGACTCAGTCACACATGGTGCAGCAGGTCCTTCAGCGCTTCGGCTTCACCTGGTCTTCAGCACAGGCCACTCCTCTGGCTACAGGTCACTCGCTCTCAGCTCCACCTTCGGAAGAGTCCGTAGAGCCGAGTGGTCCTTACCCAGAGCTAGTCGGCTGCCTCATGTACCTGATGACTTGCACTCGACCTGACCTCGCGTACCCTCTTGGTCTTCTGGCTCGCTACGTGGCTCCTGGTCGGCACCGACCTGAGCACATGGCTACTGCTAAGAGGGTACTGCGCTACTTGTGCAGCACATCAGGCATGGGGCTAGTGCTTGGAGGGACGAGCCCAGTTGTCCTCACTGGACACTCAGACGCTTCTTGGGTTGACGACCAGGCTACTCAGCGGTCGTCACAGGGTTACACCTTCAGCCTTGGCTCTGGTTCAGTTTCGTGGCGTTCTACACGTTCGTCTTCAGTTCTCAGCTCCAGTTGTGAGGCTGAGATCTACGCCACAGCCATGGCTGCACAGGAGTTACGCTGGCTCACCTACCTGCTGACTGACTTGGGAGAGCAGCCTCGTTCTCCTCCAGTGCTGTACGTCGACAACAAGGCCGCCATTGCCTTGTGTCAGGAGCACAGACTGGAGCACAGAACGAAGCACATTGCTCTGCGTTACTTCCTGGCTCGAGAGTTGCAGCAGCGAGGCCAGCTTCGTCTTCGCCACGTGGCCACTCGGGCCAACACTGCTGATATATTCACCAAGGCACTTCCGTCTGGTGATCATCAGCGCTTTTGTACTCTGTTGGGCCTTGTGCCTACGTTTCCACACTTGCTGTAGTCTCTGCTTGTACTGTGATCTATATATATACCTGCATGCTGGCTCTTGCTAGGTAGCCATCACTGTACTGTTATTGCTGCATATATATCTCTGCATGTGAACTGGCCCTGTGGCCTTTTGCTTGTGCTCGGAATGCGTGGTGACGTTGTGATCCACCCTGAGCTTGTTTTGCTTCTCTTGACTGGTCGTGTGACCCCTTGTTCTCCCCCACTTTGCCTATGGGGGTGTGTCAAACTATATGTGCTGCATATTGTCTAGGCTGTAGTGGGGTAGCCCATATGGGGTACAACCAAATTAGGGTTTACTACTTGTACTCCTGCATCCTGTTAGTTCATCCATTCTTGCTGCTAGATTCTGACAGTTTTGTTACTTGTACCCAACTTTCTTGTTAGTGCAACCATCTTTTCCTTTACTCTCGACACTTTTGACCGTACGTTGTTGGTTTGCTTGACACCCTTCACTTAGGCTATGGGGGTGTGTCAGATGTTATAGTCTTAGTGATGTATATCATATGGGGTACAAGAGTTAAGTTTAGGTTTTTGTACCCCAATCAACCTTAGTCAAACCACCATTTCCGTTCTTGACATCCTGTATCACGCGAACAGTCGCATAACTGTTTTCACTACTGCTTGTAATTCACGCGAAAGGACACATGCTACAGTAACATACATATATAGAACTTTGCGATACTGCTATACTATCGAAGTTCTGAATTGCTCAAGTTTTTTTTTTTCCCCTTAACAAATACATAGTATGACCAGTTATTGTTCTTCCAACAACGAGTTATTATTCAAGTGAAGAGTAACTCACTTAAGCGTTACTCGATATCTGAAACTATGCACTTTCTCATTTCGAAATGTACGGAAAATCACTAACCTGTTTCAAGAACTTCATCTGATGGATTGAATATGCAAAAATTGAAATGATGTCGTATAAGCATTTTGTAAGTGAGATTACTGTGCAAAACGTTTTAATGAATTTGATTGTACTTTGCGAAGGCAAGGTATGGCGTGCGGGCTTGGCGAAAACCAAGGGCAAAATCTGGCTCGGAAGGCCTGCGAGGATTACGGGGCGAGTCGAGAGTGGTTTGGCCCGACAAGTCAGGCCGAACCAGTTCGGGAGCGTCTCCCTTTAAGCGCACATAACTGCGCGCGAAGCTGATTTTACCTAAGTGCAGCACTCGTTTTGGGCCTCGATCTGTCCGCAGCGCTCGCAGCGTGCTGCCCTGCCCTCCTGTCTCACTCCCTCCCCAACCACCCCAAGGCTTCTCACTCTGCCTCTCCTCCGCTCTCCACTCGCCACCCTCGCACCTGCCCAGTACAAAGCACCGCCTCTCGCTCTCATTCCTCTCATCGCATCCCAAAAATGAGGCGGTGGATTCAGTAGGTTTCGAAAAGTCACCTTTCTCTCCCCCTGGTTTCGAGGCATGCTTCACGCAGCTCTGAGGTAGGTTTTTTGAACGACGCAACTTTCACGCAGCTTTTCAGCTGGTTCGTTTCCTCACCTGTTGTTGGTCGAACGACTCCGGTTTGTCGAGCTGCGTCAGCCTATCAGAGGCGTTTGTTTTTTTCGGCTCGCCTCAGGCCTGGACGCTAACGTCTTGTTTCAGACAGGCAGGGCTCCCGTTCTTTATTAGGTAGTCCAGTTGTTTTGACTGGTTTGTAATTTATAGTGATATTTTTATGTATGCATATCAATAAATATAAAGCATTGCATTGAGCACACCTCAAGATTTGTTTAGGTTTGGTCTTTCAGTCGGTATACTTACATTTTGTTTTGAATGAGGGATTTTTCACTGTATAGTTTTTACCTTTTAATTTAATACCGGAAAGTAACATAGTGAAACATATTCCATATTGAGTTGCACTGTAAACTAATGCTATTTGCTTAGGGTAAACTTGATTCTTCATGTTCTTGCCAAAATTTGTTTTTTTTTTTTTCACACGGATCTCCTCCGTCGCATGCCTACGTGCTGCACCTGCACGACTCTTGCTGGCGATGGTTTCCATCGCCAGCGCAATGTTTGTTGCAAGATGGAACATGGTTTCATGCAGGTATTTGTGGCCAATTTAAGTCCCTATCGACCCTGCAGGTAGGCGTTTAGACTGTTACGTAGCGTATAAACGTAATTTTATTCCATTCCGCATGCAGTCAGGCCCTTCTCGCTCACCCCCCGCCGTGTAACTTTCTGCATCACCTTCGCTCTGCGTTTCTCTATCGTCTTAAGACCTCTCGTTGTTGGTCGCCCTCGCTAAGTCACCCTCCCGTCACTCATCCTCGTCTCCGGCCATTACCCACCTTGTCCCCATCAAGCTCGCCTCGAGTAGCTCTACGTCGACCTCCGTCATGTCTCACTCTCGCCCTCGCGACCCTCCCTCCCAACCCTTCGCAGTCGCTAATCCATCCCTTGGCATTCGCGCATCACCTACGCCTCGTCCCGTCGCCCTCGGTATCTTCCATCCCCACTCGCTCGCTGCCCTCGCAGCTATTTCCACCCGTCTCACAGCTATTTCCTCCCCTCCTGCAGCTATTTCCACTATTCCCCGCAGCTATTCCCCACTCTTCCCCGCAGAGATTTCCTTCTGTCGCGCTAACGGGAAAGGGGCTTCACCGACGTTGTGTGCACTCACTGACCATACCATGCACCGCTGGCCCTGCCGAGGCGGCCTACGCGTCGGGACTGGTACTAACCTCGATACAAGCCTAGCACCAACTAGCTCGCACACACTGCTGTTGGGTGCAAATGCACATTGCACGACATCCTGCCGTCTGTTTGTACGAGTATGCGTGTGCGAATGCATTTGCGTGTGAATGGTGTGTTCGTGTGTTTGTTTGCTTTCGCATTTTTCGCTTGATGCATTTGCAGGTACTCGCGCAATGTGCGCTTCGGCACAACATTGTACGCGCTATGAACAGTGCAAGCAGAAAGGACGAGCTCGCAAAGGAACCCAAGATGGAAGCTTTGCAGTTCGGTTGAGTTGATTGCGCAGATTTGTTGGGTGCAAATGCACATTGCACGACATCCTGCCGTCTGTTTGTACGAGTATGCGTGTGCGAATGCATTTGCGTGTGAATGGTGTGTTCGTGTGTTTGTTTGCTTTCGCATTTTTCGCTTGATGCATTTGCAGGTACTCGCGCAATGTGCGCTTCGGCACAACATTGTATGCGCTATGAACAGTGCAAGCAGAAAGGACGAGCTCGCAAAGGAACCCAAGATGGAAGCTTTGCAGTTCGGTTGAGTTGATTGCGCAGATTCAGTTCTATCCAACTCGAAATTGTACTGTTTTGTTTGGTTAACTATAGTGTAGCAGGGAAGGCATTATAGGGGTACAATTTAGGTGAAGGTTGGATGTTGTTTGTCTGTATCTGCATGCTACAAGGCCAGGGGAAACCAGCGGAACCAGCATTTGGCTGGTTGGGCAAAGACAAAACAGGTTCTGTTTTTAGAACCTGAACCTGGTTGTTGTTTTCCCAGGTTGGAAAAACAGAACCAGAGGTTGTTTACCAACCTACCACCTGCTATTTTGTCCAGCCAGGTTGGTTCTGTTGCTTGGAATTATTTGGGATCATCCCTGGTTGTTCCCAGGTTGATTCCCAAGGTCCTTGCTAGCTAGAACTATTTAATCCTTCTCTGTTTGTACCTGAGTATAGTCAAATTGATTCAAGCGAATTTCTTCCTCGCTGGAATTTCGTTTCTGCGCTATTCGACGGCGGAATGCTACCCGAGTCAACGCTAGTATGCTAGCACTCCAACGCTAGGCAAACGCTGTCCGAGCCAGAACTTAGTAATGGCAGAACTTTTCGCGAGGCAACTTGGCTCATTTTAAAGCTCTTGGAGCGAGCTTCGATATAGCGAATTCTCAGCTTAATCCGACCGACGGTCTGCACGGCACGCTGCGCGACGTTCAAGGTACTCTTGCTGTTTTGACTAAGTCCTTCTTGATCCCTCTCTCTACAAACTCGGACCCGAGGATAGGGGCTGGTCTTGTACCAGGCACCCAGGGACCCTTGGAGGTGACCCCGAGGAGAGGTTTTAAGTTTGATTAAGTCCTAATAGCTTGAGTTTATTAGGCCCTTACACCAACAAGCTGGTATCAGAGCTGCGTTATAGTGATCCTCGTTATAGGTAGCTATGGCGGGCAACACCTCGGCGGGAGCTGGTGAATCTTCAGCCCAAGATCGTAGCGGCAGCCAAGATTCTGGTCTTTCAGCGCCAAGGGGAGCGCGAACAAACTAGGGCTCGCTTGTCAAGGAGGTGCTGAAGAATTTCACCGTCGAGAAGTTCAATGGTGAGGGCTATGATGATTGGGCCTGGAAAATGCAATTATATTTCCGTCAGATCGGTTTGCTGAAACTAATGATTGGGGAGGAGCCTAGACCGAGTGACCCCACGCTGCAGGAAGATTGGGACGAGCGCTCCTCGGCTGGCTACTATTTGATGTCGCAGAGTTTGGAGCTGAACCAGCGTCACCACGTCATGCACCTGCTGCCGGAGGTTGAATGCGGTCCGAAGGCGTGGACCGTGTTGAAGGAGCTGCACGCCCCGACCTCCGTTGTCGCAACGTTGATGCTGGAGAGGGAGCTGTCCGCGTTGCGCCTGAGCGAGGGAGAGCCGGTGCAACCAGTCCTGGACAAGATGCGCGACCTCTACGCGAAGTTGGCGACCGCGGGAATCACCTACCCGGAGCAGACCAAGTGCTTGAAGATGCTCTCGCTGCTGCCGGAATCGTGGCTTCAATTTACGAGCGGATTGAGCCTGCCGCAGAACCAGAGCTTGTGGACGCTCGAGTGGGTGCGGACGAAGATTCTGGAGGAGGACTTCCGTCGCCGCCAACTGAGGGGTGGAGACGACGGCAGCAGCGGCTACGGGATGCAAGGGAGCCGACGTGGCAGAGGACGTGGCTTCGGTGGTGCTGGACGCGGTGCAAAGAAAGACGACGACTCCAACGACCAACAAGGAGGTACCGGTTGGGGTCGCGGTGCGAAATCTGGACGTGGGGGCAAGTCGGGTGCTGGTGGCAAAATGAAAGGGAGTTGCTGGTATTGTGAGAAGGAAGGGCACCCCTGGTTTTTGTGCTATAAGAAACCCGATGGATGGAACCCCCAGAATCGTCACCAGGATGGCGGCGCGCGGAGGAACCAGAAAAACGGCGCCAACATGGTCGCTGATTCGTCCGACAACAACCCGAAGGGCAACGGCGGTGCGGAGAAGAAGAAGGAGCGCACCGCGGGCCAATTCTTCCATGTGGGAGACAAGGGGGAGCAAGGAGACGCCTCTGCCAAAGTTGGAGCAGAGCTGCACCCCCTAGACTATTGGGTGTTGGACACAGGCGCTGCTTGGACGATGACGCCGCGCAAGGACCTGCTGGACGAAGTACGAGCTGCACCGATCAATGAAGTGTGCTCCGCCTCTGGACACATGTTGAAGGTGGCTGGTGCGGGACGAGCTGCGTTTAAGGGAGCGGATGGCAAGCCGGTGGTGCTGCACGACGTTCTCTTCGTCCCCGACCTGAAGGCCAACCTTATCTCCCTCCGTAAGCTTGGCAAGGCTGGGGTGAACACCAACACGGATGGGGCACGCACTTATAAGGGGAAGCTGGGCAATCGGGTGCTTTGGGATCTGCACGAGAGCAAGGACGTGTACAGATCTATGTGGCAGCTGCCGGCCCTGGCGTGGCATGGTGGGGGGCAGGCTGGAGAGGGGTCTGCATCCCAGGGGGAGTGCAATGCCGTTGGAGGGGTTGGTGTGAAAGTGTCGGCCAGATCTGGGGAGACAGATTGGGCAACGGCACACCGGCGCTTAGGGCATGTGGCAATGCCTTTGCTGAAGCAGCTGGAGAAGGATGGAGCCGTTAAGGGTCTGAAGCTGAACGGACAGCCACCCGATGACAACTGTGAAATCTGTTTGCTTTCAAAGTTCACCCGTTTCCCTTTCCATAGTGTGGCTGGCAGGAGCAAGAAGCCTTTGGAGCTGGTCCACATGGACTTGGTGGGGCCGCTGCCGGTGCAAGGGCACAAGGGGGAGCGGTATTTTCTTACAATTGTGGATGACTGGAGCAGGCTGATGTGGGCGTATCCGCTGAAGCAGAAGGACCACGCCGCCTCCACGATACGGGACGATTGGCTGCCATTCGTGGAGAAGCAGGCGGAGTGTGTAGTGAAGCGGATTAGGACAGACCGGGGTGGTGAGTTCCTTGGAGCTGAAATGACGGCCTGGCTCAAGAAGCAGGGCATCCAGAGAGAGCTGACCACGGCTTATACCCCACAGTCCAATGGTGTAGCAGAACGGGCAAACCGGACCATTCTGGAGACAGCTAGGGCGCTGCTCATAGAATCTGGGCTGAGCAATTCTATGTGGCCTCATGCTGTCCGGCACGCCACTGTCGCTAGGAACAGGGTGCTCACCAAGGTTGGGGATGACTCGTGGGTGCCGTTGGAGAGGTGGCTTGGGAGGAAGCCGCCGGTGGACATGCTGAGGGTGTTCGGTTGCATGGCAGTCGCCCACGTCCCCAAGACCTACCGCAGTAAGTTGGGGGCGAGTGCAATCTGGTGTGTGCATTTGGGGCTGGCTGCTGAGAGCAAGGGATGGCTGCTGTGGGAACCATCCAAGGGTGTGTTGTTTGACAGCAGGGATGTGAAATTCATTGAGGGCATGATGTATGGGAGCTGGGAGAAACAGCCGGAGGCAAGGGTGTCCCAGCAGATGGAGCAGATCACCATGCAGCTGGACCTGACTCCTAGTGTGTGGGAGGAGGGAGAGGAGGCAGCTGCTGGAAATGGTGATGGAGAGAAGGTACAGGAGGCACCTGCTGGTGGAGAAAATGGTGTGGAAACTGGCGGCAGCACTAGTGGAGCTGCTGGATCCGAGGGAGGAGAGAAGCAGCAGGGAAAAACTAAGAAGCCGAAGGGTGTCGTTATGAAGGGATGGGAGACACCCGTCTCCAGGCCAGGACGTACCCGTATGGCTACTAAGAAGCTGACTGCAGGAACTGATGCAGCAGAGCAGCAGCTAGGGACCGAAGAGGCATTGCTGATTCTACCTCATGGCTATGACCCGGATGAGGAGGATGAGCCTGCGTACTGTTTTCTTGCCCCTGCACCAGAGGAACCAGCTAGCATGGAGGAGGCATTAGCTGGACCAGATAGGGACAAGTGGCTGGCTTCTAGGGATGCTGAGTACCAGAGTCTGCTGGAGAATAGGACATGGGATCTGGTGGTGCTGCCTGATGGGAAGAAAGCGATACAATGCAAGTGGGTGCTGAGGATCAAGACCGATGACAAGGGGCAGGTCACCATCTACAAGAGTAGGCTGGTGGCGAAGGGGTTTATGCAGAAGGAGAAGCAGGACTTCAACGAGATCTTTGCTCCCACTGCTAAACCCCCTACCCTCCGTGTCTTGTTGGCAGATGCAGCTGTTAGTGGAAAATTCATCATTCAGATGGATATTTCAACGGCATTCCTGAATGGGATTTTAGAGGAGGATGTGTACATGACGCAACCGCCTGGGTATGAGGATGGTACGGGCAGGGTGTGCAAGCTCAACAAGTCCATCTACGGCTTGAAGCAGGCGCCACGCTGCTGGTACCAGAAGTTGGCAGCTGTTTTAGAGGAGATGGGATTCAGGACCAGCAGCTGTGATGAGAGCCTCTTTCTCAAGGGCGAGGGGGAGAAGCTGGTGCTGTTTCTGGTCTATGTGGACGACATTCTTCTCTTCAGCAGCAGCATGAAGGAGATCCAGAAAGTGCAGCAGCAACTGATGGAAAACTTCAAGTGCAAGAACCTTGGGGAGGTAAAGTACTACCTCGGGATGCACGTGGAGAGGGATCCAGATCACAGGTGGTTGAAGCTGCACCAGGAGAAGTTCATCAAGGAGCTGGGGGAGAAGTATGGGATTGAGAATGAGCACAAGGTTGCAACTCCCCTGCCAGCAGAATTCAAGCTTGTGAAGGCTGCAGAGGATGAAGGGGTTGAAGCTGAAGAGCAGCAGCAATTTCAGTCCTTGGTGGGCAGCCTCTTGTACGCAGCAGTTCACACGAGGCCCGACATCTCTTTCTCGGTTGGGCAGCTGGCTAGGGTGGTGCAGAATCCATCAGAGGAGCAGGTGGATGCAGCTGAGCGTGTGGTGAAGTACCTGAACTCTCACCCAAGCATTGGAGTTCAATACTCCGCATCTGCACAGGTGAAGCAGAAAGGGGTGGAGGTGCTGAAAGAGAAGGGGGAGAGGCTTGGAGAAGGCAAGCTTTTTCTCACTTGCTTTACCGATGCTACATGGGCTTCTGAGAAGGAGGATTCCTCATCTGTGGGAGGATACATCTGCGTAGTTGGGGGAGGACCTGTTAGTTGGAGGTCCAAGAAGCAGACGGAGACGGCACTCTCTTCCGTAGAATCAGAGTACATGGCGATGTTCCATGGGGTGAAGGAGGTGATTTGGCTGAGGAGGCTGTTAGAGGAGATTGGCCAGGAGCAGAAAGTTGCTACGCCGCTGTTTTGTGATAGCAAGGGGGCTCTTGGGATGGCCAGGAACGCTGTGCTTCATGGCCTGAACAAGCACATGCGTATCAAGTGGCACTGGCTGCGTAAGGAGGTGAAGAGGGGGACGGTGCATCCGATCTACATCAAGACTCACCAGCAGCCAGCAGACTTTCTCACCAAGAGGCTTGCGGATGAGCCTCATTGGCGTTGTGTGCGCATGAGTGGAATGAGCATGAACTAGCATGGAATGACGGGGATGCAGCCGGCAGGCTGAGGGGGAGTGTGTTGGGTGCAAATGCACATTGCACGACATCCTGCCGTCTGTTTGTACGAGTATGCGTGTGCGAATGCATTTGCGTGTGAATGGTGTGTTCGTGTGTTTGTTTGCTTTCGCATTTTTCGCTTGATGCATTTGCAGGTACTCGCGCAATGTGCGCTTCGGCACAACATTGTATGCGCTATGAACAGTGCAAGCAGAAAGGACGAGCTCGCAAAGGAACCCAAGATGGAAGCTTTGCAGTTCGGTTGAGTTGATTGCGCAGATTCAGTTCTATCCAACTCGAAATTGTACTGTTTTGTTTGGTTAACTATAGTGTAGCAGGGAAGGCATTATAGGGGTACAATTTAGGTGAAGGTTGGATGTTGTTTGTCTGTATCTGCATGCTACAAGGCCAGGGGAAACCAGCGGAACCAGCATTTGGCTGGTTGGGCAAAGACAAAACAGGTTCTGTTTTTAGAACCTGAACCTGGTTGTTGTTTTCCCAGGTTGGAAAAACAGAACCAGAGGTTGTTTACCAACCTACCACCTGCTATTTTGTCCAGCCAGGTTGGTTCTGTTGCTTGGAATTATTTGGGATCATCCCTGGTTGTTCCCAGGTTGATTCCCAAGGTCCTTGCTAGCTAGAACTATTTAATCCTTCTCTGTTTGTACCTGAGTATAGTCAAATTGATTCAAGCGAATTTCTTCCTCGCTGGAATTTCGTTTCTGCGCTATTCGACGGCGGAATGCTACCCGAGTCAACGCTAGTATGCTAGCACTCCAACGCTAGGCAAACGCTGTCCGAGCCAGAACTTAGTAATGGCAGAACTTTTCGCGAGGCAACTTGGCTCATTTTAAAGCTCTTGGAGCGAGCTTCGATATAGCGAATTCTCAGCTTAATCCGACCGACGGTCTGCACGGCACGCTGCGCGACGTTCAAGGTACTCTTGCTGTTTTGACTAAGTCCTTCTTGATCCCTCTCTCTACAAACTCGGACCCGAGGATAGGGGCTGGTCTTGTACCAGGCACCCAGGGACCCTTGGAGGTGACCCCGAGGAGAGGTTTTAAGTTTGATTAAGTCCTAATAGCTTGAGTTTATTAGGCCCTTACACCAACAGATTCAGTTCTATCCAACTCGAAATTGTACTGTTTTGTTTGGTTAACTATAGTGTAGCAGGGAAGGCACTATAGGGGTACAATTTAGGTGAAGGTTGGATGTTGTTTGTCTGTATCTGCATGCTACAAGGCCAGGGGAAACCAGCGGAACCAGCATTTGGCTGGTTGGGCAAAGACAAAACAGGTTCTGTTTTTAGAACCTGAACCTGGTTGTTGTTTTCCCAGGTTGGAAAAACAGAACCAGAGGTTGTTTACCAACCTACCACCTGCTATTTTGTCCAGCCAGGTTGGTTATGTTGCTTGGAATTATTTGGGATCATCCCTGGTTGTTCCCAGGTTGATTCCCAAGGTCCTTGCTAGCTAGAACTATTTAATCCTTCTCTGTTTGTACCTGAATATAGTCAAATTGATTCAAGCGAATTCCTTCCTCGCTGGAATTTCGTTTCTGCGCTATTCGACGGCGGAATGCTACCCGAGTCAACGCTAGTATGCTAGCACTCCAACGCTAGGCAAACGCCGTCTGAGCCATAACTTCGTAATGGCAGAACTTTTCGCGAGGCAACTTGGCTCATTTTAAAGCTCTTGGAGCGAGCTTCGATATAGCGAATTCTCAGGTTGATCCGACCGACGGTCTGCACGGCACGCTGCGCGACGTTCAAGGTACTCTTGCTGTTTTGACTAAGTCCTTCTTGATCCCTCTCTCTACAAACTCGGACCCGAGGATAGGGGCTGGTCTTGTACCAGGCACCCAGGGACCCTTGGAGGTGACCCCGAGGAGAGGTTTTAAGTTTGATTAAGTCCTAATAGCTTGAGTTTATTAGGCCCTTACACCAACAACTGCGGTACCGTTTGCTGGTGCAAATAAGTTCCCTCAAACGCGTTCGTAGAAGACAAGACCTAGGACTTAGCGGTTCCGAAGCGGTGCTTCGGAATAGCCGAGCATATTGACGTCACAACCCTCACGCGCTAGAGCTCTTCAGCCAACTGCTGCAGCAGTTGCACGAACTCTCCGACGTAATTGCGGCACGAATGGCAGATCGAACGTCACTGCAAAACGAAGTCGCACGCGCCCAACAAGTGCACTCACAGGGGCACGGCATACATGGGAACGCGAGCACCGAGTACGGATACGACGCAATGGTACCATCATATTTAGCACGGAAATGATAGCTACGACCCTCGACGGGACCGGTATTTCACTCGGCCGTGATTGGCATAATCTCGGCAGTCCGGGGCTTGCCTGTATGATGGGTGACTGCAACTTTAACTCGAACGGTAGCGACTTCGCCAACCCTCGCTAGGCCTCGCATGAGTCTAGGGTCTGTGCATGTCAATGCGATCACGATGAAGCACGACATAGTGGCAAGTAACGATTGTACGCGGTTGACATTCAGGATGACGATACAGTATAAAAACCAAACGTGATGGACAGAAACGGTGCGCGGCGGTACGTAAGCCAAACCGTGGGACCTTCCCGGCCGACCGGCCGACAAGAGCGCAGCCCCCGCGACCACCCTAACATATATTAAAAGTCCCGCTGAGGGCATATCCGACAGTACAGCAGCAGTTTCGACTAACCCAACACGATGTAGACATACCATGGACTCAGCTGGATTAGTCTCTTAGGAGACATTTTAGTCGGCTGCGCTCGTCACCATTTGCGTCACTGGTATTACTCACAACGGGAGAAGATGGGGGAGTGCGCATACCCTAAATCAAGGCGTGCAATAAGAAGAGTTACACATCAAACCGCGTCACCCCATCCTGTGATCCTACGAACAAGTAGAGCGACTGTGGTCAGCCCGTGTAGCCTCACGAAAATTGTTAAACGAGGAGTTTACCACCCGCGTCTACCCACCGGACGGCCCTAGTGCAGCGCTCCGAAATTGCAACGGAACATTAGCACGCATGGTTTAGCCCTTCCGACTGACCAACGCACCAAATTTTATTGCGATTCTGGGTTCTACGTGCGCGGGTTCGTCCCGTACATGGCAATACTCAGCGCCATAAGAAACCCAACTGTCGAGGTTGGGTTGAGTACTCGTCGCGGTCGTCCGAGCGCGCCTGGCAGCAGGTTACCATAGTTTTCATCACGGTGTTGCCCTCGAGCTCCGTGTGTCTCGACGCGATGATGGTCGTGGGTGACCCACTGAGAGACCTCCGTCGAACGGCATTTTAAGTAAATGTATGCTGTGTGCAGATGTCTGCTTGCAAGTTTAGGGTTGTATGGTGCATGGTACAGTGCTTCAAAAGCCTCGTCGAATTCGGGTAGTGCCAATCGCCTGTTCGACTAGCCATTAGTCTCTTGTATCACCCTCGTTCTGATCTTGTGGGCATCAACAATTGTTGTACGAGAGTTCCTAGCTCACACATTGTGTTGTGTTGCAGAAAGGATTATTGGATATCCAGGGTGGTGCAATATCAAACGGCGAACGACATACAAGGAGAAAGGTTTTATCAGAACATGACTCACAAATTATCCAGCATAGGTGCACGTTGTTCTATCGCTAGTGTAATTACGTAGAATTCCAGCTTGGTGGTGCATCCCTCATTGCATGTTACTCTACTGCTACTAGGGGTCCATTCTGTAATGAAGCCCCCCCTATGCTTTGGCAACATCCTCATTACACTCATTCTACCATAAAACCCCCGTTCCTACGGTACTCATGCTATGGATCCAAAGCCTAACCTGTTTTCGTTACTTGATGGGTTCCAGATCTATGTAGCGAGACATGTTATTGACTATCATCAGTCCAGCCCTCGTGTTGTGACAACAATTACGACCAGCGTTGCCGGAAACAACAATGTCTCCCCGTTTCATAAGACAACATCATTTTACCTGCAGAGTGAATTTACAAAATCTACAACAAGTAGGGAGCTAAAAGTCCTTGCTACCAAACCTATTAATGAAGGAAATAGAACGCCGGTCGAAAGACCGCACAACATGCAGGGTTCTCAGGATGTGCTTCCACAATGAGGAAGCGGACCTCGCGTTGTGACTCGTGCAACAACGTGCACGTTGTGAGCTGGTCACGTTCACCGACCTCATAATAACGCACAAAAGCGTATGGCTTCCTCACCAACCGACCCTCCTCCAGCATGCTGACGTGGAAAAGCAACATGAGTTGCGCGTACCATGTGGTGATGATTTCAGCCCCTAGTGCAGCATCCTCGTGACCCACGATGGCAACGTACGAAAAATAGGGCGCGCCATGATAACTAAGGGCCGCTCGAGCGTAGTGTGCCTCGAAATCTTCGCCCGGTGGCAATGCCAAAGTTGTATGGACCTGTTTGTGTTAGGGGGGTTCAAACAGTTATAGTGTCAACATTCTGACAACGCATAATCACGAGCAAAAAAACATACTTGCGTGTGCATGTTTAAGGCACACACCGAGCACCATCTCATAGTCTGTTACCTCTACTCTCCCAGAAGGGAGGTTGGCATGCCTCAGCACGTCGGGGAAACAGCGCATTCCCGCACCATGGTACTGCACGAACGAGTCCCATACGGCATTTCCCGCAGCACGTGTCTCAGCGCAAGGAAGCACCATTGTTTCGCTGCGCGTCGTCAAAACCTGCTTCTTGTGAGCAATGGCCTGCGTTGGTGATAAAACAACGTCAAACAACATAGTGCAGGTCCACCAGTAAGGAAGGTGATCATCGAGGCGTAGCAAATTACCTTCATGAGTGCAGTCTCGTAAATGCTGCGTTGCGCCAATGCCGTCGGCAGCAGAGACAGTGCGTTCCGCATGACAACACTCCTCAGAATCGCCGCATCATACTGCCTGAAGTTGGACGCTCTGAACGGCCTCTTGCACGTAGCGGTGTGCGCATGCTCAAAAAGACTGGTGCAAAACTCGCGGGGCAGTCCGCCACGTCTGATCGCGTCTGGAAAGTGCAGCAGAAGATGAACCTTCACCAGCTTCCACCCATTACCTCCACGGGGAAGGTTGCTCTTCAGCAAGCGAATAAGCCTGTGCCAAGTAAACGAAAGGACTGAATCAAGATAACTCACAGTTCAGTTGTAAGCAAGTAAAAGGACACCCATTCACACGTGTTGCGCAACTAGAAACCTACTTACTCTGCCGTGTCTGTCAGGTATTCCTCCAGCATCCTCTCTGTAAACGACGTCGCCCTGAAGTACTTGTCAAACCAGCTGACAAAATAGCGCAAAATGGCGAGTGCCACGCTCCCCACCAATCCTTCCATGATGAACACGACGACCTGCAACGCCAGTAGGGGGAGAATGACAGTAGACATCATTTTAAATGGGTGCTCGAACTTGTCCATACATACTTGTTTGTTCTACGAGAGATACAATGGCTGCAGGTAGGTGATGGAACGCAAGAGAAACATCCAACAGTACTATACTACAACGTACTCGCAACATTGCAGCATGGTCCGAAGCAGAATAGTTGGCACCAAGGCTGAAGTATCGACCAGGAGGAGGGATTCTTATCCCAGCTGATCTCGCCTCCCGATACAGATCACGATGTCTCCTGCATATTACATTGCATAAAACACGGCTATATGAACGCACGCGCAAGTATATTGAGAATTACAGCAGCTAAATAACTCTATCTCTTACTCGTTCATGGTCTTCACATTTTTATTCTTGTACACCAGCACCTCGAGAATGTAGACTCACAATCCGATGAGTATGACGTGCAAAACTTCGGGCGAGATCACTTGGTAAGGATTCCCCCAGTTGGCCTTAGCATCGTCCTGCTTCCCAAAATGCCACAAGAATGTCTGTATCTTAAGATAAAAGGAGAAACGTGGATAGGGTGACAAAACATGCATAAATCAACTTAACACCATGTAGAATGCAAACTACCGCGTAACACGTAAACGACGTACAAGATTATGCTTCACAACAAAGATAAACTATGACCTGACAGATACTCGAGTTTATGCTTGCTGACAAGGTGAGAGAGTCACATAATAACAGTACCACCAATGTCCATATATCCAACCGTCAGATCCATACTCACGTCCATCATCACGGTTGAATACTCCTTGGCAAGCTTTGGGTCCTGTGCGTACTTCTTCTGGTCCTCAACCGTCCGGTACTTAATGGTGGCGGGATCCATGTTGTCAAGATTTGACTTATCCACGCAGCAGATCGAACACGGACGAGCCGAGTTATGTTGCATCGTGCAAGTCACCTTGCACGTCTCAGGATAGTCTGCAACGTACTGAAACAGTTTGGGCCACACGGTGAATACGTCGCCCTTCGGGTCTGTCAAAGGAAGAGAGCTGGAAAGGTGTAGGCATTGTAAAATGAATTAGAAGAAAACTTACATACATATACTGGTGCTGCACGAACAAGCCACGCCTATCTAACAACTCAGCTTCAAGTAAAGGATCAACACGTCCTACTTACGTCTTGCACAATCCACTCAGTGCCTCAAACACCACAGCACAACTCTTCTGGAAGAGTTCGACCTTCTGCCATGCCTCCATCTCAGAGTCAGGTTGCGGCAGCAGGGCGATGAGTGCGCGTCCATGCTCTGTCCACCTCATCTCGACCGGCAGATTGGCGAACGTGAGATATACTGGCCATGCACGACACCGCTCGTTGCCGCTCAAAGTCGTCTCATCACTTGATAGTATGAGCGGGCAGACACACTCGTACTCCTCGAGTCCTTGCTGTTAGATTGGTGACATCACGCCACAGTAAAATCCCAACACAACCAAGTTGACAAAACGATAGTAGGGTTATGAAAAGGTCAATCACAATATAAGCACGAACAGGCGTGCAATCAACTCATTCCAAATCACAATGTAGATGAAGCAGTGATAAGATACAACGCACAAATCGGCATTCAAAGCGTCAAACAAATGTACCAGGAGATACCTGATTTAACAACTCAAGCAAGCCCAACCAAAAACCAGTCTTAGAACCTAGAAGCTGCATTGTGGATTGGAGCTTGCCAATCACCATAGCTCTAAGCCATACCGTACCCGAGCACCCAACCAAAAATCACCATGGTGCGCACCCTCGTATACTCGTCGTTCATTTACCGTCTTCACCACCGCCCGATGAATAAAACCCGGGGCATTGCGGGTGTCCTCCCACATCCGTTCCAACGCCTGAAATTATCCGATCATAGGCCCAAGTTAGAAAGCAACAATGGCACAGAACAAGCATAATGCCCTTGATAAAACACTTACCGCTTTGATGTCCACATGCTTCACAAAGAAAGGAGTCGGCCATCCTCGCACCCTAACCTCGACAGTCTTAAACTGCAACTTATCAATACCTAGCTTCTGCATGCCATACTTATCAACTGCTGCCTTGGTTGACCATTCTATGAGCTGCTTCGGGTCAAAATCAGGATCCTTTACCAGCCTGAAAAAATAACTAGTGTCTGGACCACTCAAACCAGTCCCCTTATTACACTGCTGCAAAAATCTAAAAGTCTCCTCACGCGTGTCAAACAGCCTACGTTCCTCATCCTCCTCTCCAAACTCCACCTCGGTTTCATAATACACATCCTCGTCAAAATCTAGGATGTAATCCGACGCATGTCTCTCAGGCACTGGAGCTTGGGCACCAAAAATAAAAGGGAAGGGCGCTGTTAGGTCGACAGGCTCTAGAGGGGGTACTAAACAGCTACGACTTGGAGTGCTAAACGCATTGTGGTGCTGAATCTCTAGACACTTCAAATTCGTGCGCTCATGGCTCACTAATGCACGCTCAGAGTCATACTTAAGACCACAGTGTTTACATATAAAAATATCCATTGGGAGGATCCACTGCCTGCATCAGCACACGTGGGAAACAAGCCACAACGAATGTTATGACTTTCTGACCAAAGACCTGATTCAAGTCTATGCCAAACATAAAGCTTTACTCACTATATATAGGTTACGAAGCTCGTCCAGCAGATCTCTGTGGCGCAGCGTGAGCCTCTCAACAGTATCAAAGAGTGATGGATTCTGGATCCTGCGTGTGCCCTGCATATCACAAATACTGTTGATGACATTCCTGTTTCGAACTGTCACGAAGACAAATGTTAACATAATTACAAACCAACCAACATTACATTTAAATGTCTTAGAAGTGCTTGCCGAACCGACCGCCACACCCCCAAAGGCTGTATATGCATGTGCACATTCCCACCGTCAGATACAGCGGCCAATGATGACGAACGCCGTAGACGTAGGACTCGAGAGGAACCCTGAAGACAATCTGTAGCCTTGTAGACTGCCACCAATCAAACCGCACCAATCTCGAGTCCTCGTCCTCCTCAGCGTCTGTGACCGCCTCCCTGCAAAGGGACAATAATGAGGTTAGTGGGGGATGTGTAGCTCGACCACACTTGGGAACCTGCATCATCCTTGTGTCTAGGATAACATGATACTAGCACATGTACGGCACAGATGGTGCATAAGGATATAAACGAACCATGATACACGCTAGGCCGTACACTTACAGTGTCACATCCTGCGAATCACTTCCCATACGGAGTGTGCCTCGCGCGTCAAGACAGTCCCTGCTACGGTGTGGCAGTGGCATGCGAATGATGATGGTGTGTATGAGGGGATGGAGTAGAGAGGTGGGGTGAAGGGATTAACCGCGTGATGGTGTGAGAGGGGATGTAGCGCGAGCAAGGAATAAGGAGACTCAACAAGATCGAACCTAGGGGTTTTGAGTAGAGAGAGGGGAGGTATAGGGTGGTATGTGGGGTAGGAGGGCGGGCGGAAGTGGGACGTACGCGAGCAAGTGGGGGAGAGGGGGGAGAAAACATGACAAGAGCATCCAACTGCCAATGAAAAGAGACGGTGGGACCTGTTACCGGCCCAGGTTGCGCGTCCAACAGGCCTCCGAAGTCCAACTTGTGCCTGCGTCAATGTGGCCACGGCATGTGAAGGATGAGAGGGTGGGACGGAGGGCATAGGGATGGGGAAGGGATAGAATAGAGGGCACACCGGAGGGGCAAGGGGTAGGGAGGGAGGAGAGCAGGTGTTCACATATTAGTAAAATGCAAACAGAAGTGTGAACTACGCAGGAGCAGGGATCAAGTGTGCATCTAGTCAGAACTTAGTCACGGCCAGCAAGACAAGATGAGCTCAAAGCTTGAGCTAGGTATGAGTGGAGAGCGAAGGGTGGTAGAGGCCGGGAAAAAGAGGATGTGGAAAAGTGCATGGGGGGTGTATGGGGAAAGAGGGGGGGGGGGCCAGGGGGGAGGGATGGGAGGACACGACGTACAGCACAATATCACCAGCATCCCAACAGCGAGGACGGAAGAAATAGTCGCACCCACCCCTCCAGGACGTGACGGGAGGTGCAAGACGTGCCCTGCCCGTCAAGCTCCGCCCGCGTGCCTCACGTGTCGCTGGTCACGTGCGCCAAGTGTAGATCCGCCCGTGTAGATCCGCCCGTGTAGATCCGCCCGTGTAGATCCGCCCATGTAGATCCCCCCTTGTAAATCTGCCCGTGTAGATCCGCCCGTGTAGGTCCGCCCGTGTAGATCCGCCCGTGTAGGTCCGCCCGTGTAGATCCGCACGTTCCTGCTCCAATGTGGCCACGGCGTGTGAAGGATGAGAGGGTGGGACGGAGGGCATAGGGATGGGGGAGGGATAGAATAGAGGGCACACAGGAGGAGGAAGGGGTAGCGTAGAGGAGAGAAAGTATTCACATGTTCTTAAGAAGCACATGGATGCGTGAACTTTGCGCGAGGAGGGATCAAGTGCTAATTTGAACTTAGGCGGCAGACAAGAGGAGAGGAACTTAAGGTATGAACTAGGCATGAGTAGAGAGCGAAGATAAATAAAAGCATGGGGAAAAAGACCATATTATACAGCGCATTGTGAGTATATGGGGAGAGAGGGGGGGTGCACAGGGGGGAGGGATGGGAGGACATGACGTACAGCACAATATCACCAGCATCCCAACAGCGAGGACGGAAGAAAGAGTCGCACCCACCCCTCCAGGACGTGACGGGAGGTGCAAGACGTGCCCTGCCCGTCAAGCTCCGCCCGCGTGCCTCACGTGTCGCTGGTCACGTGCGCCAAGTGTAGATCCGCCCGCGTGCGACCCGTGGCGGTGTGGCAATGGCCTGTGGTGGATAAGAGGGTGGGTAGGAGGGCAAATGGTGCATAGGGATAGGAAGAGTATAGGGGACAAAGGGGGGGGAGAGGGTAGCGTAGAGGAGTGAAGGCATTGACAGGGGCCGTTCTCGCAAGTGGCATAGTGCACGGTGGTTGGGGTGCGGGAATAGTGGACGTGCATAAACATCGCCAATGGGCCATGCGGCGAGTGTCACCCACCCTGCCGATCACGTGACGAGAGATTCAAGGCGTCACGGTGTTTGGGGAATCTCCCAATGCGCCTCACGACTTGTCACTCAGCGCCGCCCTTGCCTCGTCGATCCGTGCTGCTATGCCCCGTCACTTCACGCCGCGGTGCCGATGCCGTTTCGTGTTTTTCGTCCCGGTCACACCACGCCGCAATGCCTCGCCGTTCCGTCTTGCGCTGGCCGAAAACGGCGCCCCAATGCCTTATCAATCCGTGCTGCACTGCCCCGTCACAGCACGCCGCTATCCAGAATGCCGATTCGTCTTGCGCTGCCCCGTTACACCACGCCGGTGCCGATGCCGACAACTCCAGCGCAGCCTCGTCACACCACGCCGCTGTGCCGAAGCTGATTCGTCGTGCGCTGCCCTGTCACACCACGCCGCTGTGCCGAAGACGATTCGTCGTGCGCTGCCCCGTCACACCACGCCGCTATTCAGAATGCCGATTTGTCAAGCGCTGCCCCGTCACACAATGACCCAATGCATCGCCGCTACGTGATGCTCAGCACCGTCACACCGCTGAACCGTCAGGACGGCAGACGTGATGCGACCGCCCAAACGCGAGGCAGACGCACTCGCCGCACGCCGCTATGCCTCGCCGCAAGTGACTACGAAGCGTCGCCACACCTACAGGGTATGTGCCGACTGGTCCCTATATGTCCCCACTTCCGCTGATCCGACCAGCGCGGCGTCTCACGACCAGGACGGAGAAGCACGTGGATCCGCCAACACCTTGAAAAGGCTAATCACTTGGGCGTAGCTCGTCTCAGTGACCGCGGGTAGATTGAACCAAGCACTCTAAGATACATATCACGCCTCACCAAGTCGCGTGTTGTTCTGAAACGTTCGAGAAGCACGAAAACGGCCGGGTCTTGTTGGGCTCAGAGATTCACTTCAGATGAGAGATTATGGAGGCTAAGGAAGCGTGAGAGGATTTGCAAACCATGAAGCAGGAAGCTTGCTGTGACCTGAACACAGCAACGCAATGGATGAGGGACCAGAGGTACGACTCGGCAAGCCGATCTTCAGGCATGCTGTGTGGTTGCATTGATGACCCATACGTGCAGGAACTGTTTACAGCATGTGGATGTTTAGGATCTGCACCTAAACACAGCATTGAATGCTGCTGACACTGCATTCTAGCTGTCCCATCCAACAGATCTGACTCAGAAGCTGCTTGTGAGTTCCCATGTTGGACAAAGGTGAGGACTGTCATTTCTAACGGGATGGCAGGCAGTTATGTCAAGGTGTTGCTGTAAACAGTAAATTCAAGCAGTCTTATTCAACTTATATGAATCAAATGCTGCTTGTGAGATCCCATGTAGGGCTAGATGATGTAGAAACAATTCTGACAGGTTGACATGTATTCATATCAACTTGTACTGCTGGCAGCATATGCTGTCCAAATGGCCCAGTTGGAGAACCAAATGCCAACACCTCCATTGGCAACAATTCCAAACAGCAGCATCACTAGAAGGACCAGTGTAGAAGCTGCTATGCAAGACAGGAGTGTCCAAAGCACTCTCGTCTGGTCCATCAATGCACCCACCATTTGCTCTCATGCTCACAACATGCTACCATGAATCAGTACACCTGATATGAGTTACAGGCTTCAGCGAAGCGGGGTAACATGTGGATTGGATCTCACAATAGGTTACTGTCCATGTGTTTGGATTTACTATCGAACATCAACCAAGGGGTGATACGATGTTGTGTTGCGTACCTGTTTGTCCATGCACGAACCTGGACGTTGAACGCAAGGGAGCACAGACTCGTTGCTACAACAAGTGTGGTGGATGTGCTACCTGAATGCGTGGAACTCCAATGTTAAAATTGACAACCCAACGTTGAAACGGCGACGCATGTCGTGCAGGCATGTCATCGCACAGTTTCAGGGCACCGGACGCACAAACAGGCGTCACGTTTCTTCGCGGTTGGGCGAACGAGGTCGCACATGTCCCTACGTTTAGGGAATATCTTGCGCTACCTGTATTCGTTCTCTCTACAATGTTGAAAATGACAACCCAACGTTGAAACGGCGACGCATGGCGTGCAGGCATGTCATCGCACGGATCCAGGGCACCGCACGCACAAACAGGCAGACACGTGAAGCGCGGTTGGGCGAACAAGGTCACACCGGTACCGGCATCAAGGCGGTAGCTTGCGCTACCTGCATGCGCGAAGCACCAGTGTTAAAATTGACAACCCAACGTTGAAACGGCGACGCATGGCGTGCAGGCATGTCATCGCACGGATCCAGGGCACCGCACGCACAAACAGGCAGACACAAGAAGCGCGGTTGGGCGAACGAGGTCGCACAGGTCCCTGCGTCAAGGGAATATCTTGCGCTACCTGTATGCGTGGAACTACCATGTTAAAATTGACAACCCAACGTTGAAACGGCGACGCATGGCGTGCAGGCATGTCATCGGATGGATCCAGGGCACCGCACGCACAAACAGGCAGACACGTGAAGCGCGGTTGGGCGAACAAGGTCACACCGGTACCGGCATCAAGGCGGTAGCTTGCGCTACCTGCATGCGCGAAGCACCAGTGTTAAAATTGACAACCCAACGTTGAAACGGCGACGCATGGCGTGCAGGCATGTCATCGCACGGATCCAGGGCACCGCACGCACAAACAGGCAGACACGTGAAGCGCGGTTGGGCGAACGAGGTCGCACAGGTCCCTGCTTCAAGGGATTATCTTGCGCTATCTGTATGCGTGGAACTACCATGTTAAAATTGACAACCCAACGTTGAAACGGCGACGCATGGCGTGCAGGCATGTCATCGCACGGATCCAGGGCACCGCACGCACAAACAGGCAGACACGTGAAGCGCGGTTGGGCGAACGAGGTCGCACCGGTACCGGCATCAAGGCAATAGCTTGCGCTACCTGCATGCGCGAAGCACCAGTGTTAAAATTGACAACCCAACGTTGAAACGGCGACGCATGGCGTGCAGGCATGTCATCGCACGGATCCAGGGCACCGCACGCACAAACAGGCATCACGGGAATCGCGGCTGGGCTAACGAGGTCGCACAGGTCCCTGCGTCAAAGGAATTATCTTGCGCTACCTGCATGCGCGAAGCACCAGTGTTAAAATTGACAACCCAACGTTGAAACGGCGACGCATGGCGTGCAGGCATGTCATCGCACGGATCCAGGGCACCGCACGCACAAACATGCATCACGGGAAGCGCGGTTGGGCGAACGAGGTCGCACAGGTCCCTGCGTCAAGGGAATATCTTGCGCTACCTGTATGCGTGGAACTACAATGTGGAAAATAACAACCCAACGTTGAAACGGCGACGCATGGCGTGCAGGCATGTCATCGCACGGATCCAGGGCACCGCACGCACAAACAGGCAGACACGTGAAGCGCGGTTGGGCGAACGAGGTCGCACAGGTCCCTGCGTCAAGGGAATATCTTGCGCTAGCTGTATGCGTGGAACTACAATGTTAAGAATGACAACCCAACGTTGAAACGGCGACGCATGGCGTGCAGGCATGTCATCGAACTGATCCAGGGCACCGCAACCACAAACAGGCGTCACGTGAAGCGCGGTTGGGCGAACGAGGTGACACAGGTCCCTGTGTCAAGGGAATAGCTTGCGCTACCTGCATGCTTGCGAACAAGGTCACACCGGTACCGGCATCAAGGCACGCACTTGCGCTACCTGCATGCGCGAAGCACCAGTGTTAAAATTGACAACCCAACGTTGAAACGGCGTTGCATGGCGTGCAGGCATGTCATCGCACGGATCCAGGGCACCGCACGCACAAACAGGCATCACGGGAATCGCGGTTGGGCTAACGAGGTCGCACAGGTCCCTGCGTCAAGGGAATTATCTTGCGCTACCTGCATGCGCGAAGCACCAGTGTTAAAATTGACAACCCAACGTTGAAACGGCGACGCATGGCGTGCAGGCATGTCATCGCACGGATCCAGGGCACCGCACGCACAAACATGCATCACGGGAAGCGCGGTTGGGCGAACGAGGTCGCACAGGTCCCTGCGTCAAGGGAATATCTTGCGCTACCTGTATGCGTGGAACTACAATGTGGAAAATAACAACCCAACGTTGAAACGGCGACGCATGGCGTGCAGGCATGTCATCGCACGGATCCAGGGCACCGCACGCACAAACAGGCAGACACGTGAAGCGCGGTTGGGCGAACGAGGTCGCACAGGTCCCTGCGTCAAGGGAATATCTTGCGCTAGCTGTATGCGTGGAACTACAATGTTAAGAATGACAACCCAACGTTGAAACGGCGACGCATGGCGTGCAGGCATGTCATCGCACTGATCCAGGGCACCGCAACCACAAACAGGCGTCACGTGAAGCGCGGTTGGGCGAACGAGGTGACACAGGTCCCTGTGTCAAGGGAATAGCTTGCGCTACCTGCATGCTTGCGAACAAGGTCACACCGGTACCGGCATCAAGGCACGCACTTGCGCTACCTGCATGCGCGAAGCACCAGTGTTAAAATTGACAACCCAACGTTGAAACGGCGTTGCATGGCGTGCAGGCATGTCATCGCACGGATCCAGGGCACCGCACGCACAAACAGGCAGACACGTGAAGCGCGGTTGGGCGAACAAGGTCACACCGGTACCGGCATCAAGGCATTAGCTTGCGCTACCTGCATGCGCGAAGCACCAGTGTTAAAATTGACAACCCAACGTTGAAACGGCGACGCATGGCGTGCAGGCATGTCATCGCACGGATCCAGGGCACCGCACGCACATGTTGGGTGCAAATGCACATTGCACGACATCCTGCCGTCTGTTTGTACGAGTATGCGTGTGCGAATGCATTTGCGTGTGAATGGTGTGTTCGTGTGTTTGTTTGCTTTCGCATTTTTCGCTTGATGCATTTGCAGGTACTCGCGCAATGTGCGCTTTGGCACAACATTGTATGCGCTATGAACAGTGGAAGCAGAAAGGACGAGCTCGCAAAGGAACCCAAGATGGAAGCTTTGCAGTTCGGTTGAGTTGATTGCGCAGATTCAGTTCTATCCAACTCGAAATTGTACTGTTTTGTTTGGTTAACTATAGTGTAGCAGGGAAGGCACTATAGGGGTACAATTTAGGTGAAGGTTGGATGTTGTTTGTCTGTATCTGCATGCTACAAGGCCAGGGGAAACCAGCGGAACCAGCATTTGGCTGGTTGGGCAAAGACAAAAACAGGTTCTGTTTTTAGAACCTGAACCTGGTTGTTGTTTTCCCAGGTTGGAAAAACAGAACCAGAGGTTGTTTACCAACCTACCACCTGCTATTTTGTCCAGCCAGGTTGGTTCTGTTGCTTGGAATTATTTGGGATCATCCCTGGTTGTTCCCAGGTTGATTCCCAAGGTCCTTGCTAGCTATAACTATTTAATCCTTCTCTGTTTGTACCTGAATATAGTCAAATTGATTCAAGCGAATTCCTTCCTTGCTGGAATTTCGTTTCTGCGCTATTCGACGGCGGAATGCTACCCGAGTCAACGCTAGTATGCTAGCACTCCAACGCTAGGCAAACGCTGTCCGAGCCATAACTTAGTAATGGCAGAACTTTTCGCGAGGCAACTTGGCTCATTTTAAAGCTCTTGGAGCGAGCTTCGATATAGCGAATTCTCAGCTTAATCCGATCGACGGTCTGCACGGCACGCTGCGCGACGTTCAAGGTACTCTTGCTGTTTTGACTAAGTCCTTCTTGATCCCTCTCTCTACAAACTCGGACCCGAGGATAGGGGCTGGTCTTGTACCAGGCACCCAGGGACCCTTGGAGGTGACCCCGAGGAGAGGTTTTAAGTTTGGTTAAGTCCTAATAGCTTGAGTTTATTAGGCCCTTACACCAACAAGCTGGTATCAGAGCTGCGTTATAGTGATCCTCGTTATAGGTAGCTATGGCGGGCAACACCTCGGCGGGAGCTGGTGAATCTTCAGCCCAAGATCGTAGCGGCAGCCAAGATTCTGGTCTTTCAGCGCCAAGGGGAGCGCGAACAAACCAGGGCTCGCTTGTCAAGGAGGTGCTGAAGAATTTCACCGTCGAGAAGTTCAATGGTGAGGGCTATGATGATTGGGCCTGGAAAATGCAATTATATTTCCGTCAGATCGGTTTGCTGAAACTAATGATTGGGGAGGAGCCTAGACCGAGTGACCCCACGCTGCAGGAAGATTGGGACGAGCGCTCCTCGGCTGGCTACTATTTGATGTCGCAGAGTTTGGAGCTGAACCAGCGTCACCACGTCATGCACCTGCTGCCGGAGGTTGAATGCGGTCCGAAGGCGTGGACCGTGTTGAAGGAGCTGCACGCCCCGACCTCCGTTGTCGCAACGTTGATGCTGGAGAGGGAGCTGTCCGCGTTGCGCCTGAGCGAGGGAGAGCCGGTGCAACCTGTCCTGGACAAGATGCGCGACCTGTACGCGAAGTTGGCGACCGCGGGAATCACCTACCCGGAGCAGACCAAGTGCTTGAAGATGCTCTCGCTGCTGCCTGAATCGTGGCTTCAATTCACGAGCGGATTGAGCCTGCCGCAGAACCAGAGCTCGTGGACTCTCGAGTGGGTGCGGACGAAGATTCTGGAGGAGGACTTTCGTCGCCGCCAACTGAGGGGTGGGGACGACGGCAGCAGTGGCTACGGAATGCAAGGGAACCGACGTGGCAGAGGACGTGGCTTCGGTGGTGCTGGACGCGGTGCAAAGAAAGACGACGACTCCAACGACCAACAAGGAGGTACCGGTTGGGGTCGCGGTGCGAAATCTGGACGTGGGGGCAAGTCGGATGCTGGTGGCAAAATGAAAGGGAGTTGCTGGTATTGTGAGAAGGAAGGGCACCCCTGGTTTTTGTGCTATAAGAAACCCGATGGATGGACCCCCCAGAATCGTCACCAGGATGGCGGCGCGCGGAGGAACCAGAAAAACGGCGCCAACATGGTCGCTGATTCGTCCGACAACAACCCGAAGGGCAACGGCGGTGCGGAGAAGAAGAAGGAGCGCACCGCGGGCCAATTCTTCCATGTGGGGGACAAGGGGGAGCAAGGAGACGCCTCTGCCAAAGTTGGAGCAGAGCTGCACCCCCTAGACTATTGGGTGTTGGACACAGGCGCTGCTTGGACGATGACGCCGCGCAAGGACCTGCTGGACGAAGTACGAGCTGCACCGATCAATGAAGTGTGCTCCGCCTCTGGACACATGTTGAAGGTGGCTGGTGCGGGACGAGCTGCGTTTAAGGGAGCGGATGGCAAGCCGGTGGTGCTGCACGACGTTCTCTTCGTCCCCGACCTGAAGGCCAACCTTATCTCCCTCCGTAAGCTTGGCAAGGCTGGGGTGAACACCAACACGGATGGGGCACGCACTTATAAGGGGAAGCTGGGCAATCGGGTGCTTTGGGATCTGCACGAGAGCAAGGACGTGTACAGATCTATGTGGCAGCTGCCGGCCCTGGCGTGGCATGGTGGGGGGCAGGCTGGAGAGGGGTCTGCATCCCAGGGGGAGTGCAATGCCGTTGGAGGGGTTGGTGTGAAAGTGTCGGCCAGATCTGGGGAGACAGATTGGGCAACGGCACACCGACGCTTAGGGCATGTGGCAATGCCTTTGCTGAAGCAGCTGGAGAAGGATGGAGCCGTTAAGGGTCTGAAGCTGAACGGACAGCCACCCGATGACAACTGTGAAATCTGTTTGCTTTCAAAATTCACCCGTTTCCCTTTCCATAGTGTGGCTGGCAGGAGCAAGAAGCCTTTGGAGCTGGTCCACATGGACTTGGTGGGGCCGCTGCCGGTGCAAGGGCACAAGGGGGAGCGGTATTTTCTTACAATTGTGGATGACTGGAGCAGGCTGATGTGGGCGTATCCGCTGAAGCAGAAGGACCACGCCGCCTCCACGATACGGGACGATTGGCTGCCATTCGTGGAGAAGCAGGCGGAGTGTGTAGTGAAGCGGATTAGGACAGACCGGGGTGGTGAGTTCCTTGGAGCTGAAATGACGGCCTGGCTCAAGAAGCAGGGCATCCAGAGAGAGCTGACTACGGCTTATACCCCACAGTCCAATGGTGTAGCAGAACGGGCAAACCGGACCATTCTGGAGACAGCTAGGGCGCTGCTCATAGAATCTGGGCTGAGCAACTCTATGTGGCCTCATGCTGTCCGGCACGCCACCGTCGCTAGGAACAGGGTGCTCACCAAGGTTGGGGATGACTCGTGGGTGCCTTTGGAGAGGTGGCTTGGGAGGAAGCCGCCGGTGGACATGCTGAGGGTGTTCGGTTGCATGGCAGTCGCCCACGTCCCCAAGACCTACCGCAGTAAGTTGGGGGCGAGTGCAATCTGGTGTGTGCATTTGGGGCTGGCTGCTGAGAGCAAGGGATGGCTGCTGTGGGAACCATCCAAGGGTGTGTTGTTTGACAGCAGGGATGTGAAATTCATTGAGGGCATGATGTATGGGAGCTGGGAGAAACAGCCGGAGGCAAGGGTGTCCCAGCAGATGGAGCAGATCACCATGCAGCTGGACCTGACTCCTAGTGTGTGGGAGGAGGGAGAGGAGGCAGCTGCTGGAAATGGTGATGGAGAGAAGGTACAGGAGGCATCTGCTGGTGGAGAAAATGGTGTGGAAACTGGCGGCAGCACTAGTGGAGCTGCTGGACCCGAGGGAGGAGAGAAGCAGCAGGGAAAAACTAAGAAGCCGAAGGGTGTCGTTATGAAGGGATGGGAGACACCCGTCTCCAGGCCAGGACGTACCCGTATGGCTACTAAGAAGCTGACTGCAGGAACTGATGCAGCAGAGCAGCAGCTAGGGACCGAAGAGGCATTGCTGATTCTACCTCATGGCTATGACCCGGATGAGGAGGATGAGCCTGCGTACTGTTTTCTTACCCCTGCACCAGAGGAACCAGCTAGCATGGAGGAGGCATTAGCTGGACCAGATAGGGACAAGTGGCTGGCTTCTAGGGATGCTGAGTACCAGAGTCTGCTGGAGAATAGGACATGGGATCTGGTGGTGCTGCCTGATGGGAAGAAAGCGATACAATGCAAGTGGGTGCTGAGGATCAAGACCGATGACAAGGGGCAGGTCACCATCTACAAGAGTAGGCTGGTGGCGAAGGGGTTTATGCAGAAGGAGAAGCAGGACTTCAACGAGATCTTTGCTCCCACTGCCAAACCCCCTACCCTCCGTGTCTTGTTGGCAGATGCAGCTGTTAGTGGGAAATTCATCATTCAGATGGATATTTCAACGGCATTCCTGAATGGGATTTTAGAGGAGGATGTGTACATGACGCAGCCGCCTGGATATGAGGATGGTACGGGCAGGGTGTGCAAGCTCAACAAGTCCATCTACGGCTTGAAGCAGGCGCCACGCTGCTGGTACCAGAAGTTGGCAGCTGTTTTAGAGGAGATGGGATTCAGGACCAGCAGCTGTGATGAGAGCCTCTTTCTCAAGGGCGAGGGGGAGAAGCTGGTGCTGTTTCTGGTCTATGTGGACGACATTCTTCTCTTCAGCAGCAGCATGAAGGAGATCCAGAAAGTGCAGCAGCAACTGATGGAAAACTTCAAGTGCAAGAACCTTGGGGAGGTAAAGTACTACCTCGGGATGCACGTGGAGAGGGATCCAGATCACAGGTGGTTGAAGCTGCACCAGGAGAAGTTCATCAAGGAGCTGGGGGAGAAGTATGGGATTGAGAATGAGCGCAAGGTTGCAACTCCCCTGCCA
Organism: Closterium sp. Yama58-4; assembly: GCA_947470075.1. Taxonomy (NCBI): domain Eukaryota; kingdom Viridiplantae; phylum Streptophyta; class Zygnematophyceae; order Desmidiales; family Closteriaceae; genus Closterium; species Closterium sp. Yama58-4. The sequence goes on along the minus strand of CANIUD010000662.1, from coordinate 7,991 downwards.
GCAGAATTCAAGCTTGTGAAGGCTGCAGAGGATGAAGGGGTTGAAGCTGAAGAGCAGCAGCAATTTCAGTCCTTGGTGGGCAGCCTCTTGTACGCAGCAGTTCACACGAGGCCCGACATCTCTTTCTCGGTTGGGCAGCTGGCTAGGGTGGTGCAGAATCCATCAGAGGAGCAGGTGGATGCAGCTGAGCGTGTGGTGAAGTACCTGAACTCTCACCCAAGCATTGGAGTTCAATACTCCGCATCTGCACAGGTGAAGCAGAAAGGGGTGGAGGTGCTGAAAGAGAAGGGGGAGAGGCTTGGAGAAGGCAAGCTATTTCTCACTTGCTTTACCGATGCTACGTGGGCTTCTGAGAAGGAGGATTCCTCATCTGTGGGAGGATACATCTGCGTAGTTGGGGGAGGACCTGTTAGTTGGAGGTCCAAGAAGCAGACGGAGACGGCACTCTCTTCCGTAGAATCAGAGTACATGGCGATGTTCCATGGGGTGAAGGAGGTGATTTGGCTGAGGAGGCTGTTAGAGGAGATTGGCCAGGAGCAGAAAGTTGCTACGCCGCTGTTTTGTGATAGCAAGGGGGCTCTTGGGATGGCCAGGAACGCTGTGCTTCATGGCCTGAACAAGCACATGCGTATCAAGTGGCACTGGCTGCGTAAGGAGGTGAAGAGGGGGACGGTGAATCCAATCTACATCAAGACTCACCAGCAGCCAGCAGACTTTCTCACCAAGAGGCTTGCGGATGAGCCTCATTGGCGTTGTGTGCGCATGAGTGGAATGAGCATGAACTAGCATGGAATGACGGGGATGCAGCCGGCAGGCTGAGGGGGAGTGTGTTGGGTGCAAATGCACATTGCACGACATCCTGCCGTCTGTTTGTACGAGTATGCGTGTGCGAATGCATTTGCGTGTGAATGGTGTGTTCGTGTGTTTGTTTGCTTTCGCATTTTTCGCTTGATGCATTTGCAGGTACTCGCGCAATGTGCGCTTTGGCACAACATTGTATGCGCTATGAACAGTGGAAGCAGAAAGGACGAGCTCGCAAAGGAACCCAAGATGGAAGCTTTGCAGTTCGGTTGAGTTGATTGCGCAGATTCAGTTCTATCCAACTCGAAATTGTACTGTTTTGTTTGGTTAACTATAGTGTAGCAGGGAAGGCACTATAGGGGTACAATTTAGGTGAAGGTTGGATGTTGTTTGTCTGTATCTGCATGCTACAAGGCCAGGGGAAACCAGCGGAACCAGCATTTGGCTGGTTGGGCAAAGACAAAAACAGGTTCTGTTTTTAGAACCTGAACCTGGTTGTTGTTTTCCCAGGTTGGAAAAACAGAACCAGAGGTTGTTTACCAACCTACCACCTGCTATTTTGTCCAGCCAGGTTGGTTCTGTTGCTTGGAATTATTTGGGATCATCCCTGGTTGTTCCCAGGTTGATTCCCAAGGTCCTTGCTAGCTATAACTATTTAATCCTTCTCTGTTTGTACCTGAATATAGTCAAATTGATTCAAGCGAATTCCTTCCTTGCTGGAATTTCGTTTCTGCGCTATTCGACGGCGGAATGCTACCCGAGTCAACGCTAGTATGCTAGCACTCCAACGCTAGGCAAACGCTGTCCGAGCCATAACTTAGTAATGGCAGAACTTTTCGCGAGGCAACTTGGCTCATTTTAAAGCTCTTGGAGCGAGCTTCGATATAGCGAATTCTCAGCTTAATCCGATCGACGGTCTGCACGGCACGCTGCGCGACGTTCAAGGTACTCTTGCTGTTTTGACTAAGTCCTTCTTGATCCCTCTCTCTACAAACTCGGACCCGAGGATAGGGGCTGGTCTTGTACCAGGCACCCAGGGACCCTTGGAGGTGACCCCGAGGAGAGGTTTTAAGTTTGGTTAAGTCCTAATAGCTTGAGTTTATTAGGCCCTTACACCAACAGCACAAACAGGCAGACACGTGAAGCGCGGTTAGGCGAACGAGGTCGCACAGGTCCCTGCGTCAAGGGAATATCTTGCGCTACCTGTATGCGTGGAACTACAATGTTAAGAATGACAACCCAACGTTGAAACGGCGACGCATGGCGTGCAGGCATGTCATCGCACTGATCGAGGGCACCGCAACCACAAACAGGTGTCACGTGAAGCGCGGTTGGGCGAACGAGGTGACACAGGTCCCTGTGTCAAGGGAATAGCTTGCGCTACCTGCATGCGTGAAGAACCAGTGTTAAAATTGACAACCCAACGTTGAAACGGCGACGCATGGCGTGCAGGCATGTCAGGCAATACAACATCCGTAGTGTTTCCTATATCCCTGCCCTATACAAGCCGTCGTTCGCCACGTTGCAACACCATGTGAGTCACATCAGTAGATAACATTCAAACCATGAACGTGATTGCCATACAATAGAAGTCTAGGGTCTAGAATCAAGGTCTTGTTGTCAACCCACACTCAAGCGCTACACACTTCTGAAAACTGTCCTGCGCCCACATCAGGCGACCACATTTCTATTGTGCTACATGATCCTGTTTCCTCACAGCTGCACTCAACATGATGGTGAGGGACCACATCAGTCACGGAGTACGTAAACTTCCTCGGTTGAAGCGTGCAATGGATGACCACGTCTTTTCTGGCGGGGCAACGATCACACATGCATGAGAAACGGTACCTGGAGACGAACATGTATTCAAAGGGGGACGTGTTATTAAACCAAATCGCCGCACACATATGAACACACGATGGGAATACTCCTCAAGATTCACTGCCGGGACCTTTTTTCACAATGCAACCACCTAAAGGACGGAAAGACAAGAGCGACCAACATGCACGCACCTCCAAGTGCCCGAGTCGATCCTGTGCCGGCTATGCTCGTGCCATCTGCCACCGTCTTCGTGAGCTAGACGACATGCACGTCGGAGCATGATCCGACGTTTGCTGCTCATGGATCGTAAGAATAACAAAGATTCGATCTCATTAACGTCGATGATGGGCATAGTTGAGACAGCAAGCGATACGGTTAAGAGCACCTATTCTCATCCTGTACTCACCGTGCTTGCTTGGTGTGACTACGTGGATTATAGAAAGAGCGCCAAAACAGCGCGTGTGAACCGTGCGGGTTGCACCTGGTAAGCGCAAGTGATGCCATTTGCCTATCAATGACAGCTCGAATGGTGTGAGGACGCTAGAAATTCTACGCAGCCAATGAACATGTACTACCTTGACGTAAGTACTAGCGATTCTACTACCGCACTAACGTCCGAGATTCCAGCAGCGGGAGAGAAGTCTCTGTTGGGTTCGCCGGTGTGTGGAATCTGGATTCGGGGTGGTACGCTGTTTTGGATGGCGCGATACCTTAGTGGTACAGTCTAACTTTCTGATCGATGGGTTATCATCTACTCGTTCAAATTTGGCTGGTAACATTCGGGGTTACATGTAGATACACACCTGCCTGCGATCTTCGCGAAATATGTGTGTTCGCAACCAGCTCCCTTCCTCACCCTCGTGTAGAAACCCGGTTTCCAGCTAAGGGCACGGGGTGGCGCGCATATGGACGGCGGGACTTTGCCAGCACCACACAGTGCTCCCACCTAACGCGATGCGGAGTGGGGCTGCAGAACTTGTAAATCGATCCGCTGGCTCCCTCGTTGTTAGCATGCGGTGGTCACGTCCGTAGGATAAAACACTATCAACGGTTGAGCCCAGTCCATCCCTTCTCCGCCACAGTCACAGCACGTTCTCCGAACGGATCTGCTGCGGGGCTGCAGCAAACCTTACAGCGCGGACGACTATGCGCACCCTCACTACCTCTGAAGTTTGAGTTGGTGATTCTGTTGGTGTAAGGGCCTAATAAACTCAAGCTATTAGGACTTAATCAAACTTAAAACCTCTCCTCGGGGTCACCTCCAAGGGTCCCTGGGTGCCTGGTACAAGACCAGCCCCTATCCTCGGGTCCGAGTTTGTAGAGAGAGGGATCAAGAAGGACTTAGTCAAAACAGCAAGAGTACCTTGAACGTCGCGCAGCGTGCCGTGCAGACCGTCGATCGGATTAAGCTGAGAATTCGCTATATCGAAGCTCGCTCCAAGAGCTTTAAAATGAGCCAAGTTGCCTCGCGAAAAGTTCTGCCATTACGAAGTTATGGCTCTGACGGTGTTTCCCTAGCATTAGAGTGCTAGCGTACTAGCGTTGACTCGGGTAGCATTCCGCCAACGAACCGCGTAGAAACGAAATTCCAGCGAGGAAGGAATTCACATGAATCAATTTGACTATATTCAGGTACAAACAGAGAAGGATTAAATAGTTCTAGCTAGCAAGGACCTTGGGAATCAACCTGGGAACAACCAGGGATGATCCCAAATAATTCCAAGCAACAGAACCAACCTGGCTGGACAAAATAGCAGGTGGTAGGTTGGTAAACAACCTCTGGTTCTGTTTTCCAACCTGGGAAAACAACAACCAGGTTCAGGTTCTAAAAACAGAACCTGTTTTGTCTTTGCCCAACCAGCCAAATGCTGGTTCCGCTGGTTTCCCCTGGCCTTGTAGCATGCAGATACAGACAAACAACATCCAACCTTCACCTAAATTGTACCCCTATAGTGCCTTCCCTGCTACACTATAGTTAACCAAACAAAACAGTACAATTTCGAGTTGGATAGAACTGAATCTGCGCAATCAACTCAACCGAACTGCAAAGCTTCCATCTTGGGTTCCTTTGCGAGCTCGTCCTTTCTGCTTGCACTGTTCATAGCGTGTACAATGTTGTGCCGAAGCGCACATTGCGCGAGTACCTGCAAATGCATCAAGCAAAAAATTGCGAAAGCAAACAAACACACGAACATTCCATTCACACCCAAATGCATTCGCACACGCATACTCGTACAAACAGACGGCAGGATGTCGTGCAATGTGCATTTGCACCCAACACACTCCCCCTCAGCCTGCCGGCTGCATCCCCGTCATTCCATGCTAGTTCATGCTCATTCCACTCATGCGCACACAACGCCAATGAGGCTCATCCGCAAGCCTCTTGGTGAGAAAGTCTGCTGGCTGCTGGTGAGTCTTGATGTAGATTGGATTCACCGTCCCCCTCTTCACCTCCTTACGCAGCCAGTGCCACTTGATACGCATGTGCTTGTTCAGGCCATGAAGCACAGCGTTCCTGGCCATCCCAAGAGCCCCCTTGCTATCACAAAACAGCGGCGTAGCAACTTTCTGCTCCTGGCCAATCTCCTCTAACAGCCTCCTCAGCCAAATCACCTCCTTCACCCCATGGAACATCGCCATGTACTCTGATTCTACGGAAGAGAGTGCCGTCTCCGTCTGCTTCTTGGACCTCCAACTAACAGGTCCTCCCCCAACTACGCAGATGTATCCTCCCACAGATGAGGAATCCTCCTTCTCAGAAGCCCATGTAGCATCGGTAAAGCAAGTGAGAAATAGCTTGCCTTCTCCAAGCCTCTCCCCCTTCTCTTTCAGCACCTCCACCCCTTTCTGCTTCACCTGTGCAGATGCGGAGTATTGAACTCCAATGCTTGGGTGAGAGTTCAGGTACTTCACCACACGCTCAGCTGCATCCACCTGCTCCTCTGATGGATTCTGCACCACCCTAGCCAGCTGCCCAATCGAGAAAGAGATGTCGGGCCTCGTGTGAACTGCTGCGTACAAGAGGCTGCCCACCAAGGACTGAAATTGCTGCTGCTCTTCAGCTTCAACCCCTTCATCCTCTGCAGCCTTCACAAGCTTGAATTCTGCTGGCAGGGGAGTTGCAACCTTGCGCTCATTCTCAATCCCATACTTCTCCCCCAGCTCCTTGATGAACTTCTCCTGGTGCAGCTTCAACCACCTGTGATCTGGATCCCTCTCCACGTGCATCCCGAGGTAGTACTTTACCTCCCCAAGGTTCTTGCACTTGAAGTTTTCCATCAGTTGCTGCTGCACTTTCTGGATCTCCTTCATGCTGCTGCTGAAGAGAAGAATGTCGTCCACATAGACCAGAAACAGCACCAGCTTCTCCCCCTCACCCTTGAGAAAGAGGCTCTCATCACAGCTGCTGGTCCTGAATCCCATCTCCTCTAAAACAGCTGCCAACTTCTGGTACCAGCAGCGTGGCGCCTGCTTCAAGCCGTAGATGGACTTGTTGAGCTTGCACACCCTGCCCGTACCATCCTCATACCCAGGCGGCTGCGTCATGTACACATCCTCCTCTAAAATCCCATTCAGGAATGCCGTTGAAATATCCATCTGAATGATGAATTTCCCACTAACAGCTGCATCTGCCAACAAGACACGGAGGGTAGGGGGTTTGGCAGTGGGAGCAAAGATCTCGTTGAAGTCCTGCTTCTCCTTCTGCATAAACCCCTTCGCCACCAGCCTACTCTTGTAGATGGTGACCTGCCCCTTGTCATCGGTCTTGATCCTCAGCACCCACTTGCATTGTATCGCTTTCTTCCCATCAGGCAGCACCACCAGATCCCATGTCCTATTCTCCAGCAGACTCTGGTACTCAGCATCCCTAGAAGCCAGCCACTTGTCCCTATCTGGTCCAGCTAATGCCTCCTCCATGCTAGCTGGTTCCTCTGGTGCAGGGGCAAGAAAACAGTACGCAGGCTCATCCTCCTCATCCGGGTCATAGCCATGAGGTAGAATCAGCAATGCCTCTTCGGTCCCTAGCTGCTGCTCTGCTGCATCAGTTCCTGCAGTCAGCTTCTTAGTAGCCATACGGGTACGTCCTGGCCTGGAGACGGGTGTCTCCCATCCCTTCATAACGACACCCTTCGGCTTCTTAGTTTTTCCCTGCTGCTTCTCTCCTCCCTCGGGTCCAGCAGCTCCACTAGTGCTGCCGCCAGTTTCCACACCATTTTCTCCACCAGCAGATGCCTCCTGTACCTTCTCTCCATCACCATTTCCAGCAGCTGCCTCCTCTCCCTCCTCCCACACGCTAGGAGTCAGGTCCAGCTGCATGGTGATCTGCTCCATCTGCTGGGACACCCTTGCCTCCGGCTGTTTCTCCCAGCTCCCATACATCATGCCCTCAATGAATTTCACATCCCTGCTGTCAAACAACACACCCTTGGATGGTTCCCACAGCAGCCATCCCTTGCTCTCAGCAGCCAGCCCCAAATGCACACACCAGATTGCACTCGCCCCCAACTTACTGCGGTAGGTCTTGGGACGTGGAAGACTGCCATGCAACCGAACACCCTCAGCATGTCCACCGACGGCTTCCTCCCAAGCCACCTCTCCAAAGGCACCCACGAGTCATCCCCAACCTTGGTGAGCACCCTGTTCCTAGCGACAGTGGCGTGCCGGACAGCATGAGGCCACATAGAATTGCTCAGCCCAGATTCTAAGAGCCAGCACCCTAGCTGTCTCCAGAATGGTCCGGTTTGCCCGTTCTGCTACACCATTGGACTGTGGGGTATAAGCCGTGGTCAGCTCTCTCTGGATGCCCTGCTTCTTGAGCCAGGCCGTCATTTCAGCTCCAAGGAACTCACCACCCCGGTCTGTCCTAATCCGCTTCACTACACACTCCGCCTGCTTCTCACGAATGGCAGCCAATCGTCCCGTATCGTGGAGGCGGCGTGGTCCTTCTGCTTCAGCGGATACGCCCACATCAGCCTGCTCCAGTCATCCACAATTGTAAGGAAATACCGCTCCCCCTTATGCCCTTGCCACAGGCAGCGGCCCCACCAAGTCCATGTGGACCAGCTCCAAAAGCTTCTTGCTCCCCCTGCAAGCCACACTATGGAAAGGGAAACGGGTGAACTTTGAAAGCAAACAGATTTCACAGTTGTCATCGGGTGGCTGTCCGTTCAGCTTCAGACCCTTAACGGCTCCATCCTTCTCCAGCTGCTTCAGCAAAGGCATTGCCACATGCCCTAAGCGCCGGTGTGCCGTTGCCCAATCTGTCTCCCCAGATCTGGCCGACACTTTCACACCAACCCCTCCAACGGCGTTGCACTTCCCCTGGGATGCAGACCCCTCTCCAGCCTGCCCCCCACCATGCCACGCCA
>CANIUD010000661.1:0-35380 GCA_947470075.1 Closterium sp. Yama58-4 | reverse complement strand
AGGATGTCGTGCAATGTGCATTTGCACCCAACACACTCCCCCTCAGCCTGCCAGCTGCATCCCCGTCATTCCATGCTAGTTCATGCTCATTCCACTCATGCGCACACAACGCCAATGAGGCTCATCCGCAAGCCTCTTGGTGAGAAAGTCTGCTGGCTGCTGGTGAGTCTTGATGTAGATCGGATGCACCGTCCCCCTCTTCACCTCCTTACGCAGCCAGTGCCACTTGATACGCATGTGCTTGTTCAGCCCATGAAGCACAGCGTTTCTGGCCATCCCAAGAGCCCCCTTGCTATCACAAAACAGCGGCGTAGCAACTTTCTGCTCCTGGCCAATCTCCTCTAACAGCCTCCTCAGCCAAATCACCTCCTTCACCCCATGGAACATCGCCATGTACTCTGATTCTACGGAAGAGAGTGCCGTCTCCGTCTGCTTCTTGGACCTCCAACTAACAGGTCCTCCCCCAACTACGCAGATGTATCCTCCCACAGATGAGGAATCCTCCTTCTCAGAAGCCCACGTAGCATCGGTAAAGCAAGTGAGAAATAGCTTGCCTTCTCCAAGCCTCTCCCCCTTCTCTTTCAGCACCTCCACCCCTTTCTGCTTCACCTGTGCAGATGCGGAGTATTGAACTCCAATGCTTGGGTGAGAGTTCAGGTACTTCACCACACGCTCAGCTGCATCCACCTGCTCCTCTGATGGATTCTGCACCACCCTAGCCAGCTGCCCAACCGAGAAAGAGATGTCGGGCCTCGTGTGAACTGCTGCGTACAAGAGGCTGCCCACCAAGGACTGAAATTGCTGCTGCTCTTCAGCTTCAACCCCTTCATCCTCTGCAGCCTTCACAAGCTTGAATTCTGCTGGCAAGGGAGTTGCAACCTTGCGCTCATTCTCAATCCCATACTTCTCCCCCAGCTCCTTGATGAACTTCTCCTGGTGCAGCTTCAACCACCTGTGATCTGGATCCCTTTCCACGTGCATCCCGAGGTAGTACTTTACCTCCCCAAGGTTCTTGCACTTGAAGTTTTCCATCAGTTGCTGCTGCACTTTCTGGATCTCCTTCATGCTGCTGCTGAAGAGAAGAATGTCGTCCACATAGACCAGAAACAGCACCAGCTTCTCCCCCTCGCCCTTGAGAAAGAGGCTCTCATCACAGCTGCTGGTCCTGAATCCCATCTCCTCTAAAACAGCTGCCAACTTCTGGTACCAGCAGCGTGGCGCCTGCTTCAAGCCGTAGATGGACTTGTTGAGCTTGCACACCCTGCCCGTACCATCCTCATACCCAGGCGGCTGCGTCATGTACACATCCTCCTCTAAAATCCCATTCAGGAATGCCGTTGAAATATCCATCTGAATGATGAATTTCCCACTAACAGCTGCATCTGCCAACAAGACACGGAGGGTAGGGGGTTTGGCAGTGGGAGCAAAGATCTCGTTGAAGTCCTGCTTCTCCTTCTGCATAAACCCCTTCGCCACCAGCCTACTCTTGTAGATGGTGACCTGTCCCTTGTCATCGGTCTTGATCCTCAGCACCCACTTGCATTGTATCGCTTTCTTCCCATCAGGCAGCACCAACAGATCCCATGTCCGATTCTCCAGCAGACTCTGTACTCAGCATCCCTAGAAGCCAGCCACTTGTCCCTATCTGGTCCAGCTAATGCCTCCTCCATGCTAGCTGGTTCCTCTAGTGCAGGGGCAAAAACAGTACGCAGGCTAAATCCTCCTCATCCGGGTCATAGCCATGAGGTAGAATCAGCAATGCCTCTTCGGTCCCTAGCTGCTGCTCTGCTGCATCAGTTCCTGCAGTCAGCTTCTTAGTAGCCATACGGGTACGTCCTGGCCTGGAGACGGGTGTCTCCCATCCCTTCATAACGACACCCTTCGGCTTCTTAGTTTTTCCCTGCTGCTTCTCTCCTCCCTCGGGTCCAGCAGCTCCACTAGTGCTGCCGCCAGTTTCCACACCATTTTCTCCACCAGCAGGTGCCTCCTGTACCTTCTCTCCATCACCATTCCCCGCAGCTGCCTCCTCTCCCTCCTCCCACACACTAGGAGTCAGGTCCAGCTGCATGGTGATCTGCTCCATCTGCTGGGACACCCTGGCCTCCGGCTGTTTCTCCCAGCTCCCATACATCATGGCCTCAATGAATTTCACATCCCTGCTGTCAAACAACACACCCTTGGATGGTTCCCCCACGCACAGCAGCCATCCCTTGCTCTCAGCAGCCAGCCCCAAATGCACACACCAGATTGCACTCGCCCCCAACTTACTTCGGTAGGTCTTGGGGACGTGGGCGACTGCCATGCAACCGACACCTCAGCATGTCCACCGGCGGCTTCCTCCCAAGCCACCTCTCCAAAGGCACCCACGAGTCATCCCCAACCTTGGTGAGCACCCTGTTCCTAGCGACAGTGGCGTGCCGGACAGCATGAGGCCACATAGAATTGCTCAGCCCAGATTCTATGAGCAGCGCCCTAGCTGTCTCCAGAATGGTCCAGTTTGCCCGTTCTGCTACACCATTGGACTGTGGGGTATAAGCCGTGGTCAGCTCTCTCTGGATGCCCTGCTTCTTGAGCCAGGCCGTCATTTCAGCTCCAAGGAACTCACCACCCCGGTCTGTCCTAATCCGCTTCACTACACACTCCGCCTGCTTCTCCACGAATGGCAGCCAATCGTCCCGTATCGTGGAGGCGGCGTGGTCCTTCTGCTTCAGCGGATACGCCCACATCAGCCTGCTCCAGTCATCCACAATTGTAAGAAAATACCGCTCCCCCTTGTGCCCTTGCACCGGCAGCGGCCCCACCAAGTCCATGTGGACCAGCTCCAAAGGCTTCTTGCTCCTGCCAGCCACACTATGGAAAGGGAAACGGGTGAACTTTGAAAGCAAACAGATTTCACAGTTGTCATCAGGTGGCTGTCCGTTCAGCTTCAGACCCTTAACGGCTCCATCCTTCTCCAGCTGCTTCAGCAAAGGCATTGCCACATGCCCTAAGCGCCGGTGTGCCGTTGCCCAATCTGTTTCCCCAGATCTGGCCGACACTTTCACACCAACCCCTCCAAACGGCATTGCACTCCCCCTGGGTACATACTACTAGCGTTGACTCGGGTAGCATTCCGCCGTCGAATGGCGCAGAAACGAAATTCCAGCGAGCGAAGAAGGAATTCTTTGAACAATTGACTATATTCAGGTACAAACAGAGAAGGATTAAATAGTTCTAGCTAGCAAGGACCTTGGGAATCAACCTGGGAACAACCAAGGATGATCCCAAATAATTCCAAGCAACAGAACCAACCTGGCTGGACAAAATAGCAGGTGGTAGGTTGGTAAACAACCTCTGGTTCTGTTTTTCCAACCTGGGAAAACAACAACCAGGTTCAGGTTCTAAAAACAGAACCTGTTTTGTCTTTGCCCAACCAGCCAAATGCTGGTTCCGCTGGTTTCCCCTGGCCTTGTAGCATGCAGATACAGACAAACAACATCCAACCTTCACCTAAATTGTACCCCTATAGTGCCTTCCCTGCTACACTATAGTTAACCAAACAAAACAGTACAATTTCGAGTTGGATAGAACTGAATCTGCGCAATCAACTCAACCGAACTGCAAAGCTTCCATCTTGGGTTCCTTTGCGAGCTCGTCCTTCCTGCTTGCACTGTTCATAGCGCATACAATGTTGTGCCGAAGCGCACATTGCGCGAGTACCTGCAAATGCATCAAGCGAAAAATGCAAAAGCAAACAAACACACGAACACACCATTCACACGCAAATGCATTCGCACACGCATACTCGTACAAACAGACGGCAGGATGTCGTGCAATGTGCATTTGCACCCAACAGGTCCATCCATCGGGTTTCTTATAGCACAAAAACCAGGGGTGCCCTTCCTTCTCACAATACCAGCAACTCCCTTTCATTTTGCCACCAGCACCCGACTTGCCCCCACGTCCAGATTTCGCACCGCGACCCCAACCGGTACCTCCTTGTTGGTCGTTGGAGTCGTCGTCTTTCTTTGCACCGCATCCAGCACCACCGAAGCCACGTCCTCTGCCACGTCGGCTCCCTTGCATCCCGTAGCCGCTGCTGCCGTCGTCTCCACCCCTCAGTTGGCGGCGACGGAAGTCCTCCTCCAGAATCTTCGTCCGCACCCACTCGAGCGTCCACAAGCTCTGGTTCTGCGGCAGGCTCAATCCGCTCGTAAATTGAAGCCACGATTCCGGCAGCAGCGAGAGCATCTTCAAGCACTTGGTCTGCTCCGGGTAGGTGATTCCCGCGGTCGCCAACTTCGCGTAGAGGTCGCGCATCTTGTCCAGGACTGGTTGCACCGGCTCTCCCTCGCTCAGGCGCAACGCAGACAGCTCCCTCTCCAGCATCAACGTTGCGACAACGGAGGTCGGGGCGTGCAGCTCCTTCAACACGGTCCACGCCTTCGGACCGCATTCAACCTCCGGCAGCAGGTGCATGACGTGGTGACGCTGGTTCAGCTCCAAACTCTGCGACATCAAATAGTAGCCAGCCGAGGAGCGCTCGTCCCAATCTTCCTGCAGCGTGGGGTCACTCGGTCTAGGCTCCTCCCCAATCATTAGTTTCAGCAAACCGATCTGACGGAAATATAATTGCATTTTCCAGGCCCAATCATCATAGCCCTCACCATTGAACTTCTCGACGGTGAAATTCTTCAGCACCTCCTTGACAAGCGAGCCCTGGTTTGTTCGCGCTCCCCTTGGCGCTGAAAGACCAGAATCTTGGCTGCCGCTACGATCTTGGGCTGAAGATTCACCAGCTCCCGCTGAGGTGTTGCCCGCCATAGCTACCTATAACGAGGATCACTATAACGCAGCTCTGATACCAGCTTGTTGGTGTAAGGGCCTAATAAACTCAAGCTATTAGGACTTAATCAAACTTAAAACCTCTCCTCCGGGTCACCTCCAAGGGTCCCTGGGTGCCTGGTATAAGACCAGCCCCTATCCTCGGGTCCGAGTTTGTAGAGAGAGGGATCAAGAAGGACTTAGTCAAAACAGCAAGAGTACCTTGAACGTCGCGCAGCGTGCCATGCAGACCGTCGGTCGGATTAAGCTGAGAATTCGCTATATCGAAGCTCGCTCCAAGAGCTTTAAAATGAGCTAAGTTGCCTCGCGAAAAGTTCTGCCATTACTAAGTTATGGCTCGGACAGCGTTTGCCTAGCGTTGGAGTGCTAGCATACTAGCGTTGACTCGGGTAGCATTCCGCCGTCGAATAGCGCAGAAACGAAATTCCAGCGAGGAAGGAATTCGCTTGAATCAATTTGACTATATTCAGGTACAAACAGAGAAGGATTAAATAGTTCTAGCTAGCAAGGACCTTGGGAATCAACCTGGGAACAACCAGGGATGATTCCAAATAATTCCAAGCAACAGAACCAACCTGGCTGGACAAAATAGCAGGTGGTAGGTTGGTAAACAACCTCTAGTTCTGTTTTTCCAACCTGGGAAAACAACAACCAGGTTCAGGTTCTAAAAACAGAACCTGTTTTGTCTTTGCCCAACCAGCCAAATGCTGGTTCCGCTGGTTTCCCCTGGCCTTGTAGCATGCAGATACAGACAAACAACATCCAACCTTCACCTAAATTGTACCCCTATAGTGCCTTCCCTGCTACACTATAGTTAACCAAACAAAACAGTACAATTTCGAGTTGGATAGAACTGAATCTGCGCAATCAACTCAACCGAACTGCAAAGCTTCCATCTTGGGTTCCTTTGCGAGCTCGTCCTTTCTGCTTGCACTGTTCATAGCGCGTACAATGTTGTGCCGAAGCGCACATTGCGCGAGTACCTGCAAATGGATCAAGCGAAAATTGCGAAAGCAAACAAACACACGAACATTCCATTCACACCCAAATGCATTCGCACACGCATACTCGTACAAACAGACGGCAGGATGTCGTGCAATGTAAATTTGCACCCAACAGTCTTGGCGTAGTCCGATGGTTCGACTCGAATTTGGTGGTAATTTCCCCGTAAGTCAATCTTCGAGAATATCCGGGCTGTACACACATTATCTATCAGTTTGTTAGCATGGGGGATGGGATGTCGTGGTTTAACTGTTACACTGTTCAATGCATGGCAGTCAATACACAAGCGAAAACCTCCGTGTTTTTTTGGTGTGAACAATACCAGTGTGGCGAATGATGACGAGCTCGGTCGGATGAACTTATTCTCTAGTAAGTAATTTAACTACTTCCTCAGTTTGTCTAGTTCGTGCTGTGCCAGTCTGAACTATCGCTATACTGTTGGTTGTGTTCCTAGTTCGAACTCTATGCGGTGGTCGTGTGCTCGCCGAGATTGCAGTCCCTCGGTAGGTCGTGTGGAAAACTCACCGTGTACCATTTCAGTAGATCTTGTAGTTCAGGCAGTATGCCTACCAGTAGTTTCTGAAAATCACTCGGCTCCCCTGCTTCCCCTACTACCATTATATTCACTGCGTACACGTCAGCTCTAGCGGCGACAGCCTGTTTTCATCGTGATGGCGTTGACGTGGACCGTTGAAGACTCAGGCAACTGCCAGTGAGATCGTGCACCCAGTAATCGCCGCTTCACACAGTGCAACTACTTATTGTCTAGTCAATTTGCGGGTTGTACGTCGCAGCCAATCACGTCCCAGTAAATTGTCGTGCCCATCCAGCGTCGTCGTGGTTCCTGTGTAAAATCAAATTCCCCCTACAGCAAACCTCACTCTCTCCACTTTCTCCCATGTAGCCAGCGGCGTGTCGTCAACTATGTCAACGGGAGTTGTGTGCTGGCCCCGTCCTTGCTTGAGCGGAGCCGACTTCGTGGTTGCGTATGAGGGAGGTGCAGCCGACCTGCGGCAGTGGTCGACGTCGATTTGGGGAGCTGGTCGACGGGTCTGGTCGACCTGCACGGGCCACTGCGAAGCCGCCAACTTTGGGACGCCGGCGGTCGACTTCAACCCGGTGGTCGACAAGGGGAGACGCCAGCCTGGGAGGGGCGCAAACTTTGGGAGGGGCGCCGACTTCGGGAGGCCGACCTGGGAGGTCGACGAGGGTGTCGACTGTTGGTGTAAGGGCCTAATAAACTCAAGCTATTAGGACTTAATCAAACTTAAAACCTCTCCTCGGGGTCACCTCCAAGGGTCCCTGGGTGCCTGGTACAAGACCAGCCCCTATCCTCGGGTCCGAGTTTGTAGAGAGAGGAATCAAGAAGGACTTAGTCAAAACAGCAAGAGTACCTTGAACGTCGCGCAGCGTGCCGTGCAGACCGTCGATCGGATTAAGCTGAGAATTCGCTATATCGAAGCTCGCTCCAAGAGCTTTAAAATGAGCCAAGTTGCCTCGCGAAAAGTTCTGCCATTACGAAGTTATGGCTCAGACGGTGTTTGCCTAGCATTAGAGTGCTAGCGTACTAGCGTTGACTCGGGTAGCATTCCGCCAACGAACCGCATAGAAACGAAATTCCAGCGAGGAAGGAATTCGCATGAATCAATTTGACTATATTCAGGTACAAACAGAGAAGGATTAAATAGTTCTAGCTAGCAAGGACCTTGGGAATCAACCTGGGAACAACCAGGGATGATCCCAAATAATTCCAAGCAACAGAACCAACCTGGCTGGACAAAATAGCAGGTGGTAGGTTGGTAAACAACCTCTGGTTCTGTTTTTCCAACCTGGGAAAACAACAACCAGGTTCAGGTTCTAAAAACAGAACCTGTTTTGTCTTTGCCCAACCAGCCAAATGCTGGTTCCGCTGGTTTCCCCTGGCCTTGTAGCATGCAGATACAGACAAACAACATCCAACCTTCACCTAAATTGTACCCCTATAGTGCCTTCCCTGCTACACTATAGTTAACCAAACAAAACAGTACAATTTCGAGTTGGATAGAACTGAATCTGCGCAATCAACTCAACCGAACTGCAAAGCTTCCATCTTGGGTTCCTTTGCGAGCTCGTCCTTTCTGCTTGCACTGTTCATAGCGCGTACAATGTTGTGCCGAAGCGCACATTGCGCGAGTACCTGCAAATGCATCAAGCGAAAAATGCGAAAGCAAACAAACACATGAACACACCATTCACACGCAAATGCATTCGCACACGCATACTCGTACAAACAGACGGCAGGATGTCGTGCAATGTAAATTTGCACCCAACACACTCCCCCTCAGCCTGCCGGCTGCATCCCCGTCATTCCATGCTAGTTCATGCTCATTCCACTCATGCGCACACAACGCCAATGAGGCTCATCCGCAAGCCTCTTGGTGAGAAAGTCTGCTGGCTGCTGGTGAGTCTTGATGTAGATCGGATGCACCGTCCCCCTCTTCACCTCCTTACGCAGCCAGTGCCACTTGATACGCATGTGCTTGTTCAGGCCATGAAGCACAGCGTTCCTGGCCATCCCAAGAGCCCCCTTGCTATCACAAAACAGCGGCGTAGCAACTTTCTGCTCCTGGCCAATCTCCTCTAACAGCCTCCTCAGCCAAATCACCTCCTTCACCCCATGGAACATCGCCATGTACTCTGATTCTACGGAAGAGAGTGCCGTCTCCGTCTGCTTCTTGGACCTCCAACTAACAGGTCCTCCCCCAACTACGCAGATGTATCCTCCCACAGATGAGGAATCCTCCTTCTCAGAAGCCCATGTAGCATCGGTAAAGCAAGTGAGAAATAGCTTGCCTTCTCCAAGCCTCTCCCCCTTCTCTTTCAGCACCTCCACCCCTTTCTGCTTCACCTGTGCAGATGCGGAATATTGAACTCCAATGCTTGGGTGAGAGTTCAGGTATTTCACCACACGCTCAGCTGCATCCACCTGCTCCTCTGATGGATTCTGCACCACCCTAGCCAGCTGCCCAACCGAGAAAGAGATGTCGGGCCTCGTGTGAACTGCTGCGTACAAGAGGCTGCCCACCAAGGACTGAAATTGCTGCTGCTCTTCAGCTTCAACCCCTTCATCCTCTGCAGCCTTCACAAGCTTGAATTCTGCTGGCAGGGGAGTTGCAACCTTGCGCTCATTCTCAATCCCATACTTCTCCCCCAGCTCCTTGATGAACTTCTCCTGGTGCAGCTTCAACCACCTGTGATCTGGATCCCTCTCCACGTGCATCCCGAGGTAGTACTTTACCTCCCCAAGGTTCTTGCACTTGAAGTTTTTCATCAGTTGCTGCTGCACTTTCTGGATCTCTTTCATGCTGCTGCTGAAAAGAAGAATGTCGTCCACATAGACCAGAAACAGCACCAGCTTCTCCCCCTCGCCCTTGAGAAAGAGGCTCTCATCACAGCTGCTGGTCCTGAATCCCATCTCCTCTAAAACAGCTGCCAACTTCTGGTACCAGCAGCGTGGCGCCTGCTTCAAGCCGTAGATGGACTTGTTGAGCTTGCACACCCTGCCCGTACCATCCTCATACCCAGGCGGCTGCGTCATGTACACATCCTCCTCTAAAATCCCATTCAGGAATGCCGTTGAAATATCCATCTGAATGATGAATTTCCCACTAACAGCTGCATCTGCCAACAAGACACGGAGGGTAGGGGTTTGGCAGTGGGAGCAAAGATCTCGTTGAAGTCCTGCTTCTCCTTCTGCATAAACCCCTTCGCCACCAGCCTACTCTTGTAGATGGTGACCTGCCCCTTGTCATCGGTCTTGATCCTCAGCACCCACTTGCATTGTATCGCTTTCTTCCCATCAGGCAGCACCACCAGATCCCATGTCCTGTTCTCCAGCAGACTCTGGTACTCAGCATCCCTAGAAGCCAGCCACTTGTCCCTATCTGGTCCAGCTAATGCCTCCTCCATGCTAGCTGGTTCCTCTGGTGCAGGGGCAAGAAAACAGTACGCAGGCTCATCCTCCTCATCCGGGTCATAGCCATGAGGTAGAATCAGCAATGCCTCTTCGGTCCCTAGCTGCTGCTCTGCTGCATCAGTTCCTGCAGTCAGCTTCTTAGTAGCCATACGGGTACGTCCTGGCCTGGAGACGGGTGTCTCCCATCCCTTCATAACGACACCCTTCGGCTTCTTAGTTTTTCCCTGCTGCTTCTCTCCTCCCTCGGGTCCAGCAGCTCCACTAGTGCTGCCGCCAGTTTCCACACCATTTTCTCCACCAGCAGATGCCTCCTGTACCTTCTCTCCATCACCATTTCCAGCAGCTGCCTCCTCTCCCTCCTCCCACACACTAGGAGTCAGGTCCAGCTGCATGGTGATCTGCTCCATCTGCTGGGACACCCTTGCCTCCGGCTGTTTCTCCCAGCTCCCATACATCATGCCCTCAATGAATTTCACATCCCTGCTGTCAAACAACACACCCTTGGATGGTTCCCACAGCAGCCATCCCTTGCTCTCAGCAGCCAGCCCCAAATGCACACACCAGATTGCACTCGCCCCCAACTTACTGCGGTAGGTCTTGGGGACGTGGGCGACTGCCATGCAACCGAACACCCTCAGCATGTCCACCGGCGGCTTCCTCCCAAGCCACCTCTCCAACGGCACCCACGAGTCATCCCCAACCTTGGTGAGCACCCTGTTCCTAGCGACAGTGGCGTGCCGGACAGCATGAGGCCACATAGAATTGCTCAGCCCAGATTCTATGAGCAGCGCCCTAGCTGTCTCCAGAATGGTCCGGTTTGCCCGTTCTGCTACACCATTGGACTGTGGGGTATAAGCCGTGGTCAGCTCTCTCTGGATGCCCTGCTTCTTGAGCCAGGCCGTCATTTCAGCTCCAAGGAACTCACCACCCCGGTCTGTCCTAATCCGCTTCACTACACACTCCGCCTGCTTCTCCACGAATGGCAGCCAATCGTCCCGTATCGTGGAGGCGGCGTGGTCCTTCTGCTTCAGCGGATACGCCCACATCAGCCTGCTCCAGTCATCCACAATTGTAAGAAAATACCGCTCCCCCTTGTGCCCTTGCACCGGCAGCGGCCCCACCAAGTCCATGTGGACCAGCTCCAAAGGCTTCTTGCTCCTGCCAGCCACACTATGGAAAGGGAAACGGGTGAACTTTGAAAGCAAACAGATTTCACAGTTGTCATCGGGTGGCTGTCCGTTCAGCTTCAGACCCTTAACGGCTCCATCCTTCTCCAGCTGCTTCAGCAAAGGCATTGCCACATGCCCTAAGCGCCGGTGTGCCGTTGCCCAATCTGTTTCCCCAGATCTGGCCGACACTTTCACACCAACCCCTCCAACGGCATTGCACTCCCCCTGGGATGCAGACCCCTCTCCAGCCTGCCCCCCACCATGCCACGCCAGGGCCGGCAGCTGCCACATAGATCTGTACACGTCCTTGCTCTCGTGCAGATCCCAAAGCACCCGATTGCCCAGCTTCCCCTTATAAGTGCGTGCCCCATCCGTGTTGGTGTTCACCCCAGCCTTGCCAAGCTTACGGAGGGAGATAAGGTTGGCCTTCAGGTCGGGGACGAAGAGAACGTCGTGCAGCACCACCGGCTTGCCATCCGCTCCCTTAAACGCAGCTCGTCCCGCACCAGCCACCTTCAACATGTGTCCAGAGGCGGAGCACACTTCATTGATCGGTGCAGCTCGTACTTCGTCCAGCAGGTCCTTGCGCGGCGTCATCGTCCAAGCAGCGCCTGTGTCCAACACCCAATAGTCTAGGGGGTGCAGCTCTGCTCCAACTTTGGCAGAGGCGTCTCCTTGCTCCCCCTTGTCTCCCACATGGAAGAATTGGCCCGCGGTGCGCTCCTTCTTCTTCTCCGCACCGCCGTTGCCCTTCGGGTTGTTGTCGGACGAATCAGCGACCATGTTGGCGCCGTTTTTCTGGTTCCTCCGCGCGCCGCCATCCTGGTGACGATTCTGGGGGGTCCATCCATCGGGTTTCTTATAGCACAAAAACCAGGGGTGCCCTTCCTTCTCACAATACCAGCAACTCCCTTTCATTTTGCCACCAGCACCCGACTTGCCCCCACGTCCAGATTTCGCACCGCGACCCCAACCGGTACCTCCTTGTTGGTCGTTGGAGTCGTCGTCTTTCTTTGCACCGCGTCCAGCACCACCGAAGCCACGTCCTCTGCCACGTCGGCTCCCTTGCATCCCGTAGCCGCTGCTGCCGTCGTCTCCACCCCTCAGTTGGCGGCGACGGAAGTCCTCCTCCAAAATCTTCGTCCGCACCCACTCGAGCGTCCACAAGCTCTGGTTCTGCGGCAGGCTCAATCCGCTCGTAAATTGAAGCCACGATTCCGGCAGCAGCGAGAGCATCTTCAAGCACTTGGTCTGCTCCGGGTAGGTGATTCCCGCGGTCGCCAACTTCGCGTAGAGGTCGCGCATCTTGTCCAGGACTGGTTGCACCGGCTCTCCCTCGCTCAGGCGCAACGCGGACAGCTCCCTCTCCAGCATCAACGTTGCGACAACGGAGGTCGGGGCGTGCAGCTCCTTCAACACGGTCCACGCCTTCGGACCGCATTCAACCTCCGGCAGCAGGTGCATGACGTGGTGACGCTGGTTCAGCTCCAAACTCTGCGACATCAAATAGTAGCCAGCCGAGGAGCGCTCGTCCCAATCTTCCTGCAGCGTGGGGTCACTCGGTCTAGGCTCCTCCCCAATCATTAGTTTCAGCAAACCGATCTGACGGAAATATAATTGCATTTTCCAGGCCCAATCATCATAGCCCTCACCATTGAACTTCTCGACGGTGAAATTCTTCAGCACCTCCTTGACAAGCGAGCCCTGGTTTGTTCGCGCTCCCCTTGGCGCTGAAAGACCAGAATCTTGGCTGCCGCTACGATCTTGGGCTGAAGATTCACCAGCTCCCGCCGAGGTGTTGCCCGCCATAGCTACCTATAACGAGGATCACTATAACGCGGCTCTGATACCAGCTTGTTGGTGTAAGGGCCTAATAAACTCAAGCTATTAGGACTTAATCAAACTTAAAACCTCTCCTCGGGGTCACCTCCAAGGGTCCCTGGGTGCCTGGTACAAGACCAGCCCCTATCCTCGGGTCCGAGTTTGTAGAGAGAGGAATCAAGAAGGACTTAGTCAAAACAGCAAGAGTACCTTGAACGTCGCGCAGCGTGCCGTGCAGACCGTCGATCGGATTAAGCTGAGAATTCGCTATATCGAAGCTCGCTCCAAGAGCTTTAAAATGAGCCAAGTTGCCTCGCGAAAAGTTCTGCCATTACGAAGTTATGGCTCAGACGGTGTTTGCCTAGCATTAGAGTGCTAGCGTACTAGCGTTGACTCGGGTAGCATTCCGCCAACGAACCGCATAGAAACGAAATTCCAGCGAGGAAGGAATTCGCATGAATCAATTTGACTATATTCAGGTACAAACAGAGAAGGATTAAATAGTTCTAGCTAGCAAGGACCTTGGGAATCAACCTGGGAACAACCAGGGATGATCCCAAATAATTCCAAGCAACAGAACCAACCTGGCTGGACAAAATAGCAGGTGGTAGGTTGGTAAACAACCTCTGGTTCTGTTTTTCCAACCTGGGAAAACAACAACCAGGTTCAGGTTCTAAAAACAGAACCTGTTTTGTCTTTGCCCAACCAGCCAAATGCTGGTTCCGCTGGTTTCCCCTGGCCTTGTAGCATGCAGATACAGACAAACAACATCCAACCTTCACCTAAATTGTACCCCTATAGTGCCTTCCCTGCTACACTATAGTTAACCAAACAAAACAGTACAATTTCGAGTTGGATAGAACTGAATCTGCGCAATCAACTCAACCGAACTGCAAAGCTTCCATCTTGGGTTCCTTTGCGAGCTCGTCCTTTCTGCTTGCACTGTTCATAGCGCGTACAATGTTGTGCCGAAGCGCACATTGCGCGAGTACCTGCAAATGCATCAAGCGAAAAATGCGAAAGCAAACAAACACATGAACACACCATTCACACGCAAATGCATTCGCACACGCATACTCGTACAAACAGACGGCAGGATGTCGTGCAATGTAAATTTGCACCCAACACACTCCCCCTCAGCCTGCCGGCTGCATCCCCGTCATTGCAGCCTGCCGGCTGTAAATTTGCAGCCGCCAACTTTGGGACGCCGGCGGTCGACTTCAACCCGGTGGTCGACAAGGGGAGACGCCAGCCTGGGAGGGGCGCAAACTTTGGGAGGGGCGCCGACTTCGGGAGGCCGACCTGGGAGGTCGACGAGGGTGTCGACTTGGTGACGCAGACCTGATGAAGCCGACTTGGTTTGGTCGGCTGACAGCTGGGCTGGTCGACATGACATGGTCGACCAGGGGAGTGGTCGAACCGGTGTGGTCGACCGATGGTGGTCGTCGACCTGGGTGGTCGACGGGCACAAGGAGAAGGAGCTGGTCAACTTGGTTGCTGGTCGACCAGGTTACCCCGGCGACAAAGTTCTGCGGAGGTGCGCAACAGTCGCCCAGGTGGTTCTGGCGAAGCCTACCTCAGAGGTGGTATTCCAAGGTCGACGTTGGCGGATCAGATGCAGTCATGGGCGCGTGGTCGGTTTGGTGTCTGCGCTGTGCACGTGAAGGAGCTCAGTACGCCAACCAGCTGCGAGCACCTGTGAAGTGGGTGCATTGCTGTCATGCGGATGCAATGCTGTGCGGCCACCTTGCTGCAGCGCTGGCATGCCGTCGACTTGCAGTGTTGGCAGACTGCCACTTTGCACTATTGGAGCGCGGTCGACCTTGTCGTGCTGGAACGCGGCTGACCGTGTTACGCGGGTAATCGACCTGCTGGAATGCTAGCTCCTGATGTAGTCAGCGTTGCTTTGCCATTGTAAACCATTGTTGCGAACATTTCTAATAACACTCTTGCCAAATCTCCTTGTGAACTTGCAAGTAGAGGAAGCACAAGTGAACGACTAAGGAACAAACGATACGATCCTACCCATCCCTACCCCGTAGACTAGCTCCCGTTGTAGTAGTTATCTCCGTATGGTGCGGTGAGCGTGGACGGCACCGCGGCTTACCTTCAGTCTAGTCGACTTAGTTGCACGCTACCTATCTAGTTCGTATGCCGGCAGCTGTGTTAGTCACTGTGGTGGGTGGTGTAGGTAACGCAGGCGTAGTGGATACCCTAGAGACACGGCTTGCTGGTGTGAGGAGACGCCACGCAGATGGCGAGTACAGGAAGACTCTCCTCCTGGAAGTCGTCGAGCTAGGCATCCGCGCAAAGTGGCTACAGAGCATCCTTCTCGACCTGCCTCTCCTCGACCGGTGAACAACGAAGGCGGCGTCGACGTGGGCGTCAACGCCGGTGACCAAGTCGGCAGTAGAGCGGGAGGCACGTTGAGGCAGAGAGGTGTTCCGGACAGTCGACAGTGAAGTCGGCGGCGTTCTGGCACGAGGGCTGCAGCCGCAGGCCGCTACGGTCTCATCGCATGACGACATCGGTGGACGGCGAGGCAGCGTGACGCCGGCGTCAGCGACTCACCTGACTGCAAAAGGATTGCGCCGACCTACGGGTACTTCAAGTTCCCGTCGGACAAGGTCTCTGTCACGGCGCCGATGGTCAGTCGACACAACCTTCTCATGTGGAAGGAAGCTATTGAGCCCCAGCTGGAGATGGCGGGGCTGATGTGCTTCGCCGACGACACTGTGGAGATTGCGCCTGCGAGCAACGCCGAGATGCGTGCGGAGTTCCGCGCCGTGTAGCTGTTGACGGTCATCTTGTGGTGCTGCTCGCTGGTAATGCAGATCGCCCTGAAGTCGTGCCCGAGTCACCTGGACTCCGGTCAGCGTGGCTGTTCATCACGTCAGCGTACCAAATCACTGACGACCTCTACATGGGCCAGCTGGAGGAGCGGATAACGCACCTGCGGATGGGCGAGCATTAACGGCGACCGACTACTGCAGCAGAGCTTGGCCGACGCATGCGGATGCCTGCATGCATGCGGATGGCCGACGCCGAGAACTCAACAGCGACGTATGTTACGCACGTCATCAAGGGGCTCTTGAGCAGCTACAACATGATGAATCGGCTGTCGGTGGTGCCGGGCACGCGGGAGTCGCTCAACGAGGACTCGCTGACCTCGTTTATCCTCAGTGACGAGGCGAGGCAGGAGGACAAGAGGTCCATGGAGCTCCTGCCATAAGCAAACTATGTCGCCCCGACGAAACAAGGAAGTCGACTGGGGCAGCGCGGCAAGCTGGCGGCGGTGTTAGCGGAGGTGGAAAGCTGGCCAAGGATGCCGACAACACGAAGTCGGCTAAGGATGGCGGTCGAGGAGGAGGAAGTCGGCGTCGGGAGTGTTGGCTGTGCGGTGACCCCGACCACCTCTCCTTCCAATGCCCTGACCGCACCGACTCCGATGAAGACGACACCAAGGGAGGCCGAGGGTGGTCGGCCGATCATCGCCCTCGTTGGGAGAGCAAGCCGTGCAAGGAGAAGCAGTCGACCAGGTCGACGTCTGCGAAGGACGTCGACTCCTCCTCCAGTGGCAAAGGGCTAGGCGACGGGGATGTGACGTGCTCGCTGGTCGGCGTCGTGGAGCCGACCGTCTCAAAGACTTCCAAGTAGTGGCGGCAGCTGTGCACGAGAACCCAGCGGTGGTCCTGCTCGATAGCGGCTGTTCGCACCATGTGATATGGACGAAGGAGGTATTCGTCAACTAGGGGCCAAGCGGCGAAGTCAAGCATGTGCTCAGCTTCAATGGGGCACTGCAGGGCATCCAGGCGCGCGGCACTGTCGCTTTTGAAACAGGTGCTCATCCCCGACGTGCTCTACATCCCGGGTGTGCAGGCGAACCTGTTGTCGGCTGACCAACTGAAGGAGAGTGGGGTGAAGCTGATGGACGACAAAGACGGGATGCTCTTTATCTCGGCGGCGGGGGACGTTCTTGGTCGGGCGACGTACACCGGCCGGGTCCTCTGCACCGACCTGCGTCCCTGCTCGACGAAGTCGACGTCGGCACCGACTGCCGTAGTGGCCTTGCGAGCGATCGCCTTGGCGACAAAGTTGACGCCGGCCAGGTGGCATGTGAGACTTGCCCATGTCGGCGTCAACACAATCACGAGCTCAGCCAAGCACGGGGTTTCCACCAGCTTGGACATCCAGCCGTCGACCGGCACCAACTCTCCATGTGTCTCGTGCGTCGGCAGGAAGCTGGAGTGTCCTTCGTCGACAGGGGCTCAAACGCTGATGACGCCCTGGCTGTCGTATACATCGACCTATGTGGGCGTTTTGGGTGGCTGCCATGGACAACAACCTGTACTTCTTGCTGCTGAAGGATCGCAAGACCCGGTTCGTGTGGGTGCAACCAGTCGCCAAGAAGTCAGGCGTCATGCGGGAGTTTAAAAAGTGGCTGGTGGTGGTTGAGCAGCAGACGAAGAAGTCGGTGCTAATGCTGTTATATCCACAGTAGGCTTCAATGGGCCTAGAACCAAACATAGAGTGCACAGTCAGTCATTTTTTGCACAGCGGCTTCAAACGTTCATAGCGATCTGCTCACAACTCCAAATGACCTCATTCAACTTGGATCTGGAGCGTTTTGACCTCCTATACAATAGACAATTTAGATCGCACGAACGAACGGTACTATGGCAGCAATATAGTCTTAGAACACAAATTACTAACAGCTAGGAAGAGTTGCGAGTTGGGAATGACTCCCAGCTCCTACAAACCCCAAGAGCCGAGGTACAGTGACGGGGATCAGTGTCAAACTGTCCCCAACCAAGAAGGGTCTCGAAACTACCCTTCACAAGGGCCTACACCAACTGAAATGTTACACTACACTTTGTAATGTAACTATCTTCAATGTCTTGAGGTGTAGCCTTTTGGCGAGCTTCGAAAACACTTGAAGCTTGAACCAAGGCTCGGGTTCTTCATCACAAAACTCATCCTTGAGTTCTTGATGGGTCTGCTGCACACACCTGCGACACGCCGAACGTTCGACACAGGACAAAATAGAAACCGCGCACGGGACACACGACAAAATAGAAACCGCGCGCGAGACACAAATGACCGCATTAACGCGGCTAGCGATAACTCGCTATTGACTCGACACACACACTCGTCATCACGACCCATCATTCACACGATAAGCATGAAATATATATTTATTTCATGCACTCATACCACTCCATGCACACACGCATGCACGCACACGCACACGGAGACACTTAACAAGCCGAGTGCAAACCGTAGGGTTGCACCAACAGATGCTGCGCTCTGACCCGAAAGGGGAGTTCCTCGGGAGGTAGTTCACCGACTTCGTAGACGGCAAAGGCATCATCCGCAACTTGACTGCCCCCTACGCACTGCAGCAGAACGGCATGGCAGAGCGGGAGATGACAAGCATGTTAAACTTACCGTTGCAAGGATGACAAGCAGCTGAACAGGAAATAAACAATTGGCAAGGCGCCACTTGACTCCCACAGGGAAGCGCACTTAACGAAGGCAGGGCTGGCAAACGGACTGCCTCTTCTGTTGACGTGCCAGGGTATCCCTAACAATTCTGCAACAGACCAAAAAAACAAATTAGAACATGCCACGTTAATCCCGAAACCCAATGAATGCAAACGGTAAAAAAACTCAACGACTTACTATCAGCGAAATGCTCAACGTAGTCTGCACATTTCGTAAGCAGATCCTCGGGCACCTGCAGTACTAGCTCTCCCTTGAGGTTCCGCTTCCTCTCCTAAAAACGCAGGGTTCGAGGCTCATAGCATAGAGGCGACAGAATCGGTAGATTTTACTGACCCGGTCGTTGAAGCGTACACACGCGTGCTTCAAAATGCCATTGACATTCAGCAAGGCAGCGAGCTTCAAGCCCTGAGGGGAGTCAGCAGTGTAACCAGCTTTCTCTGCACAAAACACGAATGACGACGAGTAAGTTTCGGAAGCAATGAAAAACAACGAAAATACGAATGCGACAGTTCTTGACGGTCACTTACTGATAAGAGCTGCGAGCATTGCATCACGATCGGGTGACAGGTTGAGCGTATTCGGCTGGAAAAGGAAGTCGTGACACGAATCCTTGATGTGGACCTGAAAAAAAGAATCCAAAAAAAATCAGAAACATGGCATTAGTGGCTATTTGTAGACAACAAAATACAGTGCCATACTCACCCGCCAATTCACTTTCGCGGGCTGATCATCGGCGATTTTCTCCGCCAGATGCTTCAATAGCGCCAAAGCATCCTTCAAATCTTCTTCCCTCTTCTCAATCTCCTTACGAAGCTCGCGGTTCTGATTTTCCAGGTCGTCAGTCTTCAGTTGAAGCTCGTCATTCACCTCCAGATGCTGCCGTCCCTCCTCGCGAAAACGAGTAACCATAGTGGTATAAGCCTGTCACGTCGCCCGGGTCATCGCCAACTGCATCAGGTGATCTCCAGTTCTGCCTGTTTGGGGCGAAAACAGATGCCACGGAACAGCAAAATTAGCGGGTGTAAGCACGGATAAAACGTGTTGTTGGGTGCAAATTCACATTGCACGACATTTGCTGTCTGTTTGTACAAGTATGCATGTGCGAATGCATTTGCGTATGAATGGTGTGTTCGTATGTTTGTGTGTTTTCGCATTTTTTGCTTGAAGCATTTGCAGGTACTCGCACAATGTGCGCTTCGGCACAACATTGTACGCGCTATAAATAGCGCAAGCAGAAAGGACGAACTCGCAAAGGAACCCAAGATGGAAGCTTTGCAGTTCGGTTGAGTTGATTGCACAGATTCAGTTATATCCAACGTGAAATTGTACTGTTTTATTTTGTTGACTATAGTGTAGCAGGGCAGACACTATAGGGGTACAATTTAGGTAAAGGTTGGATGTTGTTTGTCTGTATCTGTATGCTACAAGGCCAGGGGAAACCAGCAGGACCAGCATTTGGCTGGTTGGGCAAAGACAAAACAGGTTCTGTTTTTAGAACCTGAACCTGGTTGTTGTTTTCCCAGGTTGGAAAAACAGAACCAGAGGTTGTTTACCAACCTACCACCTGCCATTTTGTCCAGCCAGGGTGGTTCTGTTGCTTGGAATTATTTGGGATCATCCTTGGTTGTTCCCAGGTTGATTCCCAAGGTCCTTGCTAGCTAGAACTATTTATTCCTTCTCTGTTTGTACCTGGATATAGTCAATTGATTCATGCAAATTCCTTCCTTGCTGGAATTTCGTTCTCTATGCGGTTCAACGGCATGATGCTACCCGAATCAACACTAGCACTCTAATGCTAGGCAAACGTTTTTCGAGCCATAACTTCGTAATGGCAGAATTTTTCGCGAGGCAACTTGGCTTATTTTAAAGCTCTTGGAGCGAGCTTCGATATAGAGAATTCTCAGCTTAATCCGATTGACGGTCTGCACGGCACGCGGCGCGGCGTTCAAGGTACTTTTGTTCAAGTCATTCTTGGTTTCTCTCTCTCTACAAACTCGGACCCGAGGATAGGGGCTGGTTTTGTACCAGGCACCCAGGGACCCATTGGAGATGACCCCGAGGATAGGGGCTGGTTTTGTACCAGGCACCCAGGGACCCTTGGAGGTGACCCCGAGGAGAGGTTTTAAGTTTGATTAAGTCCTAATAGCTAGAGTTTATTAAGCCCTTACACCAACAAGCTGCTATCAAAGCCGCGTTATAGTGATCCTCGTTATAGGTAGCTATGGCGGGCAACACCTCGGCGGGAGCTGGTGAATCTTCAGCCTAAGATCGTAGCGGCAGCCAAGATTCTGGTGTTTCGGCGCCAAGGGGAGCGCGAACAAGCCAGGGCTCGCTGATCAAGGAGGTGCTGAAGAACTTCACCATCGAGAAGTTCAATAGTGAGGGCTATGATGATTGGGCCTGGAAAATGCAACTATATTTCCGTCAGATCGGTTTGCTGAAACTAATGATTGGGGAGGAGCCTAGACCGAGTGACCCCGCCCTTCAGGAAGATTGGGACGAGCGCGCCTCGGCTGGCTACTATTTGATGTCGCAGAGTTTGGAGCTGAACCAGCGTCACCACGTCATGCACCTGCTGCCGGAGGTTGAGTGCGGTCCGAAGGCGTGGACCGTGTTGAAGGAGCTGCACGCCCCTACCTCCGTCGCCGCGACGCTCATGATGGAGAGGGAGCTGTCCGCGTTGCCCTTGACCGAGAGAGAGCCGGCGTAACCTGTTCTGGACAAGATGCGCGACCTCTACGCGAAGTTGGCGATCGCGGGAATCACCTACCCGGAGCAGACCAAGTGCCTGAAGATGCTATCGCTGCTGCCGGAATCGTGGCTTCAATTCACAAGCGGATTGAGCCTGCCGCAGAACCAGAGCTTGTGGACGCTCGAATGGGTGCGGACAAAGATTCTGGAGGCCGTCGACACCAACTGAGGGGTGGAGACGATAGTAGCAGCGGCTACGGGATGCAAGGGAGCCGACGTGGCAGAGGACGTGGCTTCGGTGGTGCTGGACGCGGTGCAAAGAAAGACGACGACTCCAACGACCAACAAGGAGGTACCGGTTGGGGTCGCGGTGCGAAATCTGGACGTGGGGGCAAGTCGGGTGCTGGTGGCAAAATGAAAGGGAGTTGCTGGTATTGTGAGAAGGAAGGGCACCCCTGGTTTTTGTGCTATAAGAAACCCGATGGATGGTTCCCCTAGAATCGTCACCAGGATGGCGGCGCGCGGAGGAACCAGAAAAACGGCGCGAACATGGTCGCTGATTCGTCCGACAACAACCTGAAGGGCAACAGCGGTGCGGAGAAGAAGAAGGAGCGCTTCGCAGGCCAATTCTTCCATGTGGGAAACAAGGGGGAGCAAGGAGACGCATCTGCCAAGGTTGGAGCAGAGCTGCATCCCCTGGAATTTTGGACACGGGTGCTGCTTGGACGATGACGCCGCGCAAGGACCTGCTGGACGACGTACGCGCTGCACCGATCAATGAGGTGTGCTCCGCCTCTGGACACGCGCTGAAGGTGGCTGGTGCGGGACGAGCTGCGTTCAAGGGAGCGGATGGCAATCTGGTGGTGCTGCACGACGTTCTTCTCGTTCCTGAACTCAAGGCCAACCTTATCTCCCTCCGTAAGCTTAGAAAGGCTGGGGTGAACACCAACACGGATGGGGCTCGCACTTATAAGGGGCAGCTGGGCAATCGGGTGCTTTGGGATCTGCACGAGAGCAAGGACGTGTACAGATCCATGTGGCAGCTGCCGACGTTGGCGTGGCACGGTGGGGGGCAGGCTGGAGAGGGGTCTGCATCCCAGGAGGAATGCAACGCTGTTGGAGGTGTTGGTGTGAAAGTGTCGGCCAGATCTGGGGAGACAGATTGGGCAACGGCACATCGACGCTTGGGGCATGTGGCAATGCCTTTGCTGAAGCAGCTAGAGAAAGATGGAGCCGTTAAGGGTCTGAAGCTGATCGGGCAGCTACCTGATGATAATTATGAAATCTGTTTGCTTTCAAAGTTCACCCGTTTCCCTTTTCATAGTGTCGCTGGCAGGAGCAAGAAGCCTTTGGAGCTGGTCCACATGGACTTGGTGGGGCCGCTGCCGGTGCAAGGGCACAAGGGGGAGCGGTACTTCCTTACGATTGTGGATGATTGGAGCAGACTCATGTGGGCGTATCCGCTGAAGCAGAAGGACCACGCCGCCTCCACGATACGGGATGATTGGCTGCCATTTGTGGAGAAGCAGGCGGAGTGTGTAGTGAAGTCGATTAGGACAGACCGGGGTGGTGAGTTTCTTGGAGCTGAAATGACGGCCTGGCTCAAGAAGCAGGGCATCCAGAGGGAGCTGACCACGGCTTACACCCCACAGTCCAACGGTGTAGCAGAACGGGCAAACCGGACCATTCTAGAGACAGCTAGGGCGCTGCTCATAGAATCTGGGCTTGGCAACTCCATGTGGCCTCACGCTGTCCGGCACGGTACCGACGCTAGGAACAGGGTGCTCACCAAGGTTGGTGATGACTCGTGGGTGCCGTTGGAGAGGTGGCTTGGGAGGAAGCCGCCGGTGGACATGCTGAGGGTGTTTGGCTGCATGGCAGTCGCCCACGTCCCCAAGACCTACCGCAGTAAGTTG
Source organism: Closterium sp. Yama58-4 (assembly GCA_947470075.1). Taxonomy (NCBI): domain Eukaryota; kingdom Viridiplantae; phylum Streptophyta; class Zygnematophyceae; order Desmidiales; family Closteriaceae; genus Closterium; species Closterium sp. Yama58-4. Next base: position 12,497 of record CANIUD010000661.1, on the reverse strand, counting down.
GGGGCGAGTGCAATCTGGTGTGTGCATTTGGGGCTGGCTGTTGAGAGCAAGGGATGGCTGTTGTGGGAACCATCCAAGGGTGTGTTGTTTGACAGCAGGGATGCAAAATTCTTTGAGGGAATGACGTATGGGAGCTGGGAGAAACAACCAGAGGCAAGGGTGTCCCAGCAGATGGAGCAGATCACCATGCAGCTGGACCTGACTCCTAATGTGTGGGAGGAGGGAGAGGAGGCAGCTGCGGGAAATGGTGATGGAGAGAAGGTACAGGAGGCACCTGCTGGTGGAGGAGAGGCTAGTGATAGCACTGGTGAAGCTGCTGGATCTGAAAGAGGAGAGCAGCAGCAGAGCAAGGGTGAGGTGCAAAAGAGGAAGGCGAGATGTGTCGTTATAAAGGGTTGGGAAACACCCGCATGGCAACAATGAAGCTGACTGCTGGAGCTGGTGACGTAGCAGAGCAGCAGCTTGGGACCGAGGAGGCAATGCTGATTCTACCTCATGGCTATGACCCGGATCAGGAGGATGAACCTGCCTAATCTTTTCTTGCCCTTGCACCAGAGGAACCAGCTAGCATGGAGGAGGCATTAGCTGGACCAGATAGGGAGAAGTGGCTGGTTTCTAGGGATGCTGAGTACCAGAGCCTGCTAGAGAATGGGACATGGGATCTGGTGGTGCTGCCTGAGGGGAAGAAAGTGATGGAAAGCGTGCGAATCTGGAGAGCGTAACAAGAGATTAAGTCCGCCGACTTCGGCGAACCATTGCGTGCAGCTCACGTAACCTAGAACGATGGGCAAATATGCGTTAGAAAGGTCTTAATCTCTACTTTCCAGAATGGTAACGCACGCCTTCAACCAAGATCTAGGCCGATCGCTATCGCGATTTATGTGCGACGGGGTATCCTGGCGGAATTACTTGGCAGCCATGGATTAGATCTAGGAATGACATAAGCAAGAGTTCAGATCTGAAAAGTGACGAGTTTGGCAAACCCTACCATCCCAACCCTCGCCCTACAACAATCCCCAACAACCCAAAATGCCAAACTAGCAACACCAAAGGTGTTGTAGTTGGTAACAAAGGTTTGTTGGTGCTTGTTGGGTGCGAGTTCAAATCCAGCCCGCAACAAGTCCAACCACCACATTTTGCCCAAACCCTTAGCCCACAACCAGCTAGAGCAAAATACCACAACCACCTACACAATCAACACTCCCCCTTGCTCGTGCTGGAGGTGGCTGAACACCACTGGGCAAAATCCTTCACTCCACTCCCCCTTGCCCAGGGAGGGGCGCCATCCACAGCATGAGGTCGTCAAGGCAGAGAAGCACCAATCCTCCCACATCCTGCTCAGGCACCATGCTAACATGGGGCTGCATCCCCATCAAGGACATGCACACACCATTGTTGGGTGCAAATGCACATTGCACGACATCCTGCCGTCTGTTTGTACGAGTATGCGTGTGCGAATGCATTTGCGTGTGAATGGTGTGTTCGTGTGTTTGTTTGCTTTCGCAATTTTCGCTTGATGCATTTGCAGGTACTCGCGCAATGTGCGCTTCGGCACAACATTGTACGCGCTATGAACAGTGCACGCAGAAAGGACGAGCTCGCAAAGGAACCCAAGATGGAAGCTTTGCAGTTCGGTTGAGTTGATTGCGCAGATTCAGTTCTATCCAACTCGAAATTGTACTGTTTTGTTTGGTTAACTATAGTGTAGCAGGGAAGGCACTATAGGGGTACAATTTAGGTGAAGGTTGGATGTTGTTTGTCTGTATCTGCATGCTACAAGGCCAGGGGAAACCAGCGGAACCAGCATTTGGCTGGTTGGGCAAAGACAAAACAGGTTCTGTTTTTAGAACCTGAACCTGGTTGTTGTTTTCCCAGGTTGGAAAAACAGAACCAGAGGTTGTTTACCAACCTACCACCTGCTATTTTGTCCAGCCAGGTTGGTTCTGTTGCTTGGAATTATTTGGGATCATCCCTGGTTGTTCCCAGGTTGATTCCCAAGGTCCTTGCTAGCTAGAACTATTTAATCCTTCTCTGTTTGTACCTGAATATAGTCAAATTGATTCAAGCGAATTCCTTCCTCGCTGGAATTTCGTTTCTGCGCTATTCGACGGCGGAATGCTACCCGAGTCAACGCTAGTATGCTAGCACTCCAACGCTAGGCAAACGCTGTCCGAGCCATAACTTGGTAATGGCAGAACTTTTCGCGAGGCAACTTGGCTCATTTTAAAGCTCTTGGAGCGAGCTTCGATATAGCGAATTCTCAGCTTAATCCGACCGACGGTCTGCACGGCACGCTGCGCGACGTTCAAGGTGCTCTTGCTGTTTTGACTAAGTCCTTCTTGATCCCTCTCTCTACAAACTCGGACCCGAGGATAGGGGCTGGTCTTGTACCAGGCACCCAGGGACCCTTGGAGGTGACCCCGAGGAGAGGTTTTAAGTTTGATTAAGTCCTAATAGCTTGAGTTTATTAGGCCCTTACACCAACAAGCTGGTATCAGAGCTGCGTTATAGTGATCCTCGTTATAGGTAGCTATGGCGGGCAACACCTCGGCGGGAGCTGGTGAATCTTCAGCCCAAGATCGTAGCGGCAGCCAAGATTCTGGTCTTTCAGCGCCAAGGGGAGCGCGAACAAACCAGGGCTCGCTTGTCAAGGAGGTGCTGAAGAATTTCACCGTCGAGAAGTTCAATGGTGAGGGCTATGATGATTGGGCCTGGAAAATGCAATTATATTTCCGTCAGATCGGTTTGCTGAAACTAATGATTGGGGAGGAGCCTAGACCGAGTGACCCCACGCTGCAGGAAGATTGGGACGAGCGCTCCTCGGCTGGCTACTATTTGATGTCGCAGAGTTTGGAGCTGAACCAGCGTCACCACGTCATGCACCTGCTGCCGGAGGTTGAATGCGGTCCGAAGGCGTGGACCGTGTTGAAGGAGCTGCACGCCCCGACCTCCGTTGTCGCAACGTTGATGCTGGAGAGGGAGCTGTCCGCGTTGCGCCTGAGCGAGGGAGAGCCGGTGCAACCAGTCCTGGACAAGATGCGCGACCTCTACGCGAAGTTGGCGACCGCGGGAATCACCTACCCGGAGCAGACCAAGTGCTTGAAGATGCTGTCGCTGCTGCCGGAATCGTGGCTTCAATTTACGAGCGGATTGAGCCTGCCGCAGAACCAGAGCTTGTGGACGCTCGAGTGGGTGCGGACGAAGATTCTGGAGGAGGACTTCCGTCGCCGCCAACTGAGGGGTGGAGACGACGGCAGCAGCGGCTACGGGATGCAAGGGAGCCGACGTGGCAGAGGACGTGGCTTCGGTGGTGCTGGACGCGGTGCAAAGAAAGACGACGACTCCAACGACCAACAAGGAGGTACCGGTTGGGGTCGCGGTGCGAAATCTGGACGTGGGGGCAAGTTGGGTGCTGGTGGCAAAATGAAAGGGAGTTGCTGGTATTGTGAGAAGGAAGGGCACCCCTGGTTTTTGTGCTATAAGAAACCCGATGGATGGACCCCCCAGAATCGTCACCAGGATGGCGGCGCGCGGAGGAACCAGAAAAACGGCGCCAACATGGTCGCTGATTCGTCCGACAACAACCCGAAGGGCAACGGCGGTGCGGAGAAGAAGAAGGAGCGCACCGCGGGCCAATTCTTCCATGTGGGAGACAAGGGGGAGCAAGGAGACGCCTCTGCCAAAGTTGGAGCAGAGCTGCACCCCCTAGACTATTGGGTGTTGGACACAGGCGCTGCTTGGACGATGACGCCGCGCAAGGACCTGCTGGACGAAGTACGAGCTGCACCGATCAATGAAGTGTGCTCCGCCTCTGGACACATGTTGAAGGTGGCTGGTGCGGGACGAGCTGCGTTTAAGGGAGCGGATGGCAAGCCGGTGGTGCTGCACGACGTTCTCTTCGTCCCCGACCTGAAGGCCAACCTTATCTCCCTCCGTAAGCTTGGCAAGGCTGGGGTGAACACCAACACGGATGGGGCACGCACTTATAAGGGGAAGCTGGGCAATCGGGTGCTTTGGGATCTGCACGAGAGCAAGGACGTGTACAGATCTATGTGGCAGCTGCCGGCCCTGGCGTGGCATGGTGGGGGGCAGGCTGGAGAGGGGTCTGCATCCCAGGGGGAGTGCAATGCCGTTGGAGGGGTTGGTGTGAAAGTGTCGGCCAGATCTGGGGAGACAGATTGGGCAACGGCACACCGGCGCTTAGGGCATGTGGCAATGCCTTTGCTGAAGCAGCTGGAGAAGGATGGAGCCGTTAAGGGTCTGAAGCTGAACGGACAGCCACCCGATGACAACTGTGAAATCTGTTTGCTTTCAAAGTTCACCCGTTTCCCTTTCCATAGTGTGGCTGGCAGGAGCAAGAAGCCTTTGGAGCTGGTCCACATGGACTTGGTGGGGCCGCTGCCGGTGCAAGGGCACAAGGGGGAGCGGTATTTTCTTACAATTGTGGATGACTGGAGCAGGCTGATGTGGGCGTATCCGCTGAAGCAGAAGGACCACGCCGCCTCCACGATACGGGACGATTGGCTGCCATTCGTGGAGAAGCAGGCGGAGTGTGTAGTGAAGCGGATTAGGACAGACCGGGGTGGTGAGTTCCTTGGAGCTGAAATGACGGCCTGGCTCAAGAAGCAGGGCATCCAGAGAGAGCTGACCACGGCTTATACCCCACAGTCCAATGGTGTAGCAGAACGGGCAAACCGGACCATTCTGGAGACAGCTAGGGCGCTGCTCATAGAATCTGGGCTGAGCAATTCTATGTGGCCTCATGCTGTCCGGCACGCCACTGTCGCTAGGAACAGGGTGCTCACCAAGGTTGGGGATGACTCGTGGGTGCCGTTGGAGAGGTGGCTTGGGAGGAAGCCGCCGGTGGACATGCTGAGGGTGTTCGGTTGCATGGCAGTCGCCCACGTCCCCAAGACCTACCGAAGTAAGTTGGGGGCGAGTGCAATCTGGTGTGTGCATTTGGGGCTGGCTGCTGAGAGCAAAGGATGGCTGCTGTGGGAACCATCCAAGGGTGTGTTGTTTGACAGCAGGGATGTGAAATTCATTGAGGGCATGATGTATGGGAGCTGGGAGAAACAGCCGGAGGCAAGGGTGTCCCAGCAGATGGAGCAGATCACCATGCAGCTGGACCTGACTCCTAGTGTGTGGGAGGAGGGAGAGGAGGCAGCTGCTGGAAATGGTGATGGAGAGAAGGTACAGGAGGCATCTGCTGGTGGAGAAAATGGTGTGGAAACTGGCGGCAGCACTAGTGGAGCTGCTGGACCCGAGGGAGGAGAGAAGCAGCAGGGAAAAACTAAGAAGCCGAAGGGTGTCGTTATGAAGGGATGGGAGACACCCGTCTCCAGGCCAGGACGTACCCGTATGGCTACTAAGAAGCTGACTGCAGGAACTGATGCAGCAGAGCAGCAGCTAGGGACCGAAGAGGCATTGCTGATTCTACCTCATGGCTATGACCCGGATGAGGAGGATGAGCCTGCGTACTGTTTTCTTGCCCCTGCACCAGAGGAACCAGCTAGCATGGAGGAGGCATTAGCTGGACCAGATAGGGACAAGTGGCTGGCTTCTAGGGATGCTGAGTACCAGAGTCTGCTGGAGAATAGGACATGGGATCTGGTGGTGCTGCCTGATGGGAAGAAAGCGATACAATGCAAGTGGGTGCTGAGGATCAAGACCGATGACAAGGGGCAGGTCACCATCTACAAGAGTAGGCTGGTGGCGAAGGGGTTTATGCAGAAGGAGAAGCAGGACTTCAACGAGATCTTTGCTCCCACTGCCAAACCCCCTACCCTCCGTGTCTTGTTGGCAGATGCAGCTGTTAGTGGGAAATTCATCATTCAGATGGATATTTCAACGGCATTCCTGAATGGGATTTTAGAGGAGGATGTGTACATGACGCAGCCGCCTGGGTATGAGGATGGTACGGGCAGGGTGTGCAAGCTCAACAAGTCCATCTACGGCTTGAAGCAGGCGCCACGCTGCTGGTACCAGAAGTTGGCAGCTGTTTTAGAGGAGATGGGATTCAGGACCAGCAGCTGTGATGAGAGCCTCTTTCTCAAGGGCGAGGGGGAGAAGCTGGTGCTGTTTCTGGTCTATGTGGACGACATTATTCTCTTCAGCAGCAGCATGAAGGAGATCCAGAAAGTGCAGCAGCAACTGATGGAAAACTTCAAGTGCAAGAACCTTGGGGAGGTAAAGTACTACCTCGGGATGCACGTGGAGAGGGATCCAGATCACAGGTGGTTGAAGCTGCACCAGGAGAAGTTCATCAAGGAGCTGGGGGAGAAGTATGGGATTGAGAATGAGCGCAAGGTTGCAACTCCCCTGCCAGCAGAATTCAAGCTTGTGAAGGCTGCAGAGGATGAAGGGGTTGAAGCTGAAGAGCAGCAGCAATTTCAGTCCTTGGTGGGCAGCCTCTTGTACGCAGCAGTTCACACGAGGCCCGACATCTCTTTCTCGGTTGGGCAGCTGGCTAGGGTGGTGCAGAATCCATCAGAGGAGCAGGTGGATGCAGCTGAGCGTGTGGTGAAGTACCTGAACTCTCACCCAAGCATTGGAGTTCAATACTCCGCATCTGCACAGGTGAAGCAGAAAGGGGTGGAGGTGCTGAAAGAGAAGGGGGAGAGGCTTGGAGAAGGCAAGCTATTTCTCACTTGCTTTACCGATGCTACATGGGCTTCTGAGAAGGAGGATTCCTCATCTGTGGGAGGATACATCTGCGTAGTTGGGGGAGGACCTGTTAGTTGGAGGTCCAAGAAGCAGACGGAGACGGCACTCTCTTCCGTAGAATCAGAGTACATGGCGATGTTCCATGGGGTGAAGGAGGTGATTTGGCTGAGGAGGCTGTTAGAGGAGATTGGCCAGGAGCAGAAAGTTGCTACGCCGCTGTTTTGTGATAGCAAGGGGGCTCTTGGGATGGCCAGGAACGCTGTGCTTCATGGGCTGAACAAGCACATGCGTATCAAGTGGCACTGGCTGCGTAAGGAGGTGAAGAGGGGGACGGTGCATCCGATCTACATCAAGACTCACCAGCAGCCAGCAGACTTTCTCACCAAGAGGCTTGCGGATGAGCCTCATTGGCGTTGTGTGCGCATGAGTGGAATGAGCATGAACTAGCATGGAATGACGGGGATGCAGCCGGCAGGCTGAGGGGGAGTGTGTTGGGTGCAAATGCACATTGCACGACATCCTGCCGTCTGTTTGTACGAGTATGCGTGTGCGAATGCATTTGCGTGTGAATGGAATGTTCGTGTGTTTGTTTGCTTTCGCATTTTTCGCTTGATGCATTTGCAGGTACTCGCGCAATGTGCGCTTCGGCACAACATTGTATGCGCTATGAACAGTGCAAGCAGGAAGGACGAGCTCGCAAAGGAACCCAAGATGGAAGCTTTGCAGTTCGGTTGAGTTGATTGCGCAGATTCAGTTCTATCCAACTCGAAATTGTACTGTTTTGTTTGGTTAACTATAGTGTAGCAGGGAAGGCACTATAGGGGTACAATTTAGGTGAAGGTTGGATGTTGTTTGTCTGTATCTGCATGCTACAAGGCCAGGGGAAACCAGCGGAACCAGCATTTGGCTGGTTGGGCAAAGACAAAACAGGTTCTGTTTTTAGAACCTGAACCTGGTTGTTGTTTTCCCAGGTTGGAAAAACAGAACCAGAGGTTGTTTACCAACCTACCACCTGCTATTTTGTCCAGCCAGGTTGGTTCTGTTGCTTGGAATTATTTGGGATCATCCCTGGTTGTTCCCAGGTTGATTCCCAAGGTCCTTGCTAGCTAGAACTATTTAATCCTTCTCTGTTTGTACCTGAATATAGTCAATTGATTCATGCGAATTCCTTCCTCGCTGGAATTTCGTTTCTGCGCTATTCGACGGCGGAATGCTACCCGAGTCAACGCTAGTATGCTAGCACTCCAATGCTAGGCAAACGCTCTCCGAGCCATAACTTAGTAATGGCAGAACTTTTCGCGAGGCAACTTGGCTCATTTTAAAGCTCTTGGAGCGAGCTTCGATATAGCGAATTCTCAGCTTAATCCGACCGACGGTCTGCACGGCACGCTGCGCGACGTTCAAGGTACTCTTGCTGTTTTGACTAAGTCCTTCTTGATCCCTCTCTCTACAAACTCGGACCCGAGGATAGGGGCTGGTCTTGTACCAGGCACCCAGGGACCCTTGGAGGTGACCCCGAGGAGAGGTTTTAAGTTTGATTAAGTCCTAATAGCTTGAGTTTATTAGGCCCTTACACCAACAACCATGCCGCTCAAAAGGAAGGGGTTTGGTGAGTATGTCTGCTGCCTGACGGTCGGTTGGGCACCACCGGAGGATCACCTCGCCGCTTGCCACCATCTCCCTGATGAAATGCCACCGAACCTGCATGTGCTTGGTGCGGCCATGCAAGCATGCATTCTGTGCAAGGGCAATGGCAGACTGGTTGTCCACAAACACAGGCACACCACCAGCAAACTCATGCCCAAACTCCCAAACAAACGCTTCAGCCACATACCTCCTGAATGCACTGACACAGACTGATGTACTCACTCTCAGTGGTGGACAATGCAACCACCGGCTGCCTCTTGCTCTGCCAAGAGATGGCTGCACCATTGAGGCAATAGACATAGCCGGTGTGACTCTTGCGATCAGCTGAATCTCCAGCATAATCAGCATCACTAAAGCCCACCAACTCGACCTGAGGCTTGCTGTGTGCGGGGTAGAAGATACCTGACTTGACACAACCTTTCAGGTACCTTAGCACTCTCTTAGCAGCCTGCAGGTGAAATGCCTTGGGACAAGACACCACCTTGGACAGCTGTGACACCGCATAAGCAATCTGCGGCTGTATGGTCGTGCTTGCATACATGAGAGACCCCACAATGCTTTGATAGAGCCGGACCAGCTCATCTCTCAGCAAGGGCTCCTCAGCGTGTGCATGCACGTCGAACCCTGTAGGGAGAGGGGTACGCACGGGGTTCGCCTTAGAAAGGCCAAAGGACTCCAGCATGTTGAGAATGTATCTTTCCTGATGAATCAAGATGCCACTCTCATCACGCTCAATCTGCACCCCCAAATAGTACTTAGCCTCCCCCAAGTCCTTCATGCGGAAACGAGAGGACAAGAGACCCTTCACCTCGTCCAGCAAGACCATGCTCGAAGAGATGAGCAGAATGTCATCCACATAGAGGTAGAGGGACAGCCTGCCCTCACGCCTCACCAAGTGGTACAAGGCGGGGTCACACTCCGACCTCTCAAAGCCAAAATCCATCAGCGCCTCATCAAACTTGAGGTACCACTGCCTTGGAGATTGCTTCAGCCCGTAGATTGATTTTCTGAGTCGGCAAACCCTGCCGGACCCATCATCAAAACCCATGAAAAGCTCCTCTCCAAGACCCCATGAAGATAGGCAGTGGTCACATCCATGTGATGGATGTGAGACCCCGAGGATGCTGCCATCCCAAGGGATCCTCTCAGGGTAGTAGGCTTACCCAACGGGGTATATACCTGGTCATAGTGAACACCTCGTGTTTGAGTGTTCCCCATGGCCACCAACCTGGACTTAGGCCTCTCAATACTCCCATCACCATCTGCTTATACTTCCACACCCACTGACACCTCAAGACCTCCATTCCAGGTGGCACACAAGCTGGATCAACCAGCTCAAAGTGTTGGGTGCAAATGCACATTGCACGACATCCTGCCGTCTGTTTGTACGAGTATGCGTGTGCGAATGCATTTGCGTGTGAATGGTGTGTTCGTGTGTTTGTTTGCTTTCGCATTTTCGCTTGATGCATTTGCAGGTACTCGCGCAATGTGCGCTTCGGCACAACATTGTACGCGCTATGAACAGTGCAAGCAGAAAGGACGAGCTCGCAAAGGAACCCAAGATGGAAGCTTTGCAGTTCGGTTGAGTTGATTGCGCAGATTCAGTTCTATCCAACTCGGAATTGTACTGTTTTTGTTTGGTTAACTATAGTGTAGCAGGGAAGGCACTATAGGGTACAATTTAGGTGAAGGTTGGATGTTGTTTGTCTGTATCTGCATGCTACAAGGCCAGGGGAAACCAGCGGAACCAGCATTTGGCTGGTTGGGCAAAGACAAAACAGGTTCTGTTTTTAGAACCTGAACCTGGTTGTTGTTTTCCCAGGTTGGAAAAACAGAACCAGAGGTTGTTTACCTACCACCTGCTCCACCTGCTGCATTTTGGTTCTTGCTGTTTTGACTAAGTCCTTCTTGATCCCTCTCTCTACAAACTCGGACCCGAGGATAGGGGCTGGTCTTGTACCAGGCACCCAGGGACCTTGGAGCGTGTGGAATGATGGGATGCAGCCGGCAGGCTGAGGGGGAGTGTGTTGTGGGCAAATGCACATTGCACGACATCCTGCCGTCTGTTTGTACGAGTATGCGTGTGCGAATGCATTTGCGTGTGAATGGTGTGTTCGTGTGTTTGTTTGCTTTCGCATTTTTCGCTTGATGCATTTGCAGGTACTCGCGCAATGTGCGCTTCGGCACAACATTGTACGCGCTATGAACAGTGCAAGCAGAAAGGACGAGCTCGCAAAAGAACCCAAGATGGAAGCTTTGCAGTTCGGTTGAGTTGATTGCGCAGATTCAGTTCTATCCAACTCAAAATTGTACTGTTTTGTTTGGTTAACTATAGTGTAGCAGGGAAGGCACTATAGGGGTACAATTTAGGTGAAGGTTGGATGTTGTTTGTCTGTATATGCATGCTACAAGGCCAGGGGAAACCAGCGGAACCAGCATTTGGCTGGTTGGGCAAAGACAAAACAGGTTCTGTTTTTAGAACCTGAACCTGGTTGTTGTTTTCCCAGGTTGGAAAAACAGAACCAGAGGTTGTTTACCAACCTACCACCTGCTATTTTGTCCAGCCAGGTTGGTTCTGTTGCTTGGAATTATTTGGGATCATCCCTGGTTGTTCCCAGGTTGATTCCCAAGGTCCTTGCTAGCTAGAACTATTTAATCCTTCTCTGTTTGTACCTGAATATAGTCAAATTGATTCAAGCGAATTCCTTCCTCACTGGAATTTCGTTTCTGCGCTATTCGACGGCGGAATGCTACCCGAGTCAACGCTAGTATGCTAGCACTCCAACGCTAGGCAAACGCTGTCCGAGCCATAACTTAGTAATGGCAGAACTTTTCGCGAGGCAACTTGGCTTATTTTAAAGCTCTTGGAGCGAGCTTCGATATAGCGAATTCTCAGCTTAATCCGATCGACGGTCTGCACGGCACGCTGCGCGACGTTCAAGGTACTCTTGCTGTTTTGACTAAGTCCTTCTTGATCCCTCTCTCTACAAACTCGGACCCGAGGATAGGGGCTGGTCTTGTACCAGGCACCCAGGGACCCTTGGAGGTGACCCCGAGGAGAGGTTTTAAGTTTGATTAAGTCCTAATAGCTTGAGTTTATTAGGCCCTTACACCAACAAGCTGGTATCAGAGCTGCGTTATAGTGATCCTCGTTATAGGTAGCTATGGCGGGCAACACCTCGGCGGGAGCTGGTGAATCTTCAGCCCAAGATCGTAGCGGCAGCCAAGATTCTGGTCTTTCAGCGCCAAGGGGAGCGCGAACAAACCAGGGCTCGCTTGTCAAGGAGGTGCTGAAGAATTTCACCGTCGAGAAGTTCAATGGTGAGGGCTATGATGATTGGGCCTGGAAAATGCAATTATATTTCCGTCAGATCGGTTTGCTGAAACTAATGATTGGGGAGGAGCCTAGACCGAGTGACCCCACGCTGCAGGAAGATTGGGACGAGCGCTCCTCGGCTGGCTACTATTTGATGTCGCAGAGTTTGGAGCTGAACCAGCGTCACCACGTCATGCACCTGCTGCCGGAGGTTGAATGCGGTCCGAAGGCGTGGACCGTGTTGAAGGAGCTGCACGCCCCGACCTCCGTTGTCGCAACGTTGATGCTGGAGAGGGAGCTGTCCGCGTTGCGCCTGAGCGAGGGAGAGCCGGTGCAACCAGTCCTGGACAAGATGCGCGACCTCTACGCGAAGTTGGCGACCGCGGGAATCACCTACCCGGAGCAGACCAAGTGCTTGAAGATGCTCTTGCTGCTGCCGGAATCGTGGCTTCAATTTACGAGCGGATTGAGCCTGCCGCAGAACCAGAGCTTGTGGACGCTCGAGTGGGTGCGGACGAAGATTCTGGAGGAGGACTTCCGTCGCCGCCAACTGAGGGGTGGAGACGACGGCAGCAGCAGCTACGGGATGCAAGGGAGCCGACGTGGCAGAGGACGTGGCTTTGGTGGTGCTGGACGCGGTGCAAAGAAAGACGACGACTCCAACGACCAACAAGGAGGTACCGGTTGGGGTCGCGGTGCGAAATCTGGACGTGGGGGCAAGTCGGGTGCTGGTGGCAAAATGAAAGGGAGTTGCTGGTATTGTGAGAAAGAAGGGCACCACCTGGTTTTTTTGGCTATAAGAAACCCGATGGATGGACCCCCCAGAATCGTCACCAGGATGGCGCGCGCAGAGGAACCAGAAAAAGAA
>CANIUD010000660.1:0-82090 GCA_947470075.1 Closterium sp. Yama58-4 | reverse complement strand
GCCGTTAGCTGAGCTCGAGCATTTTGGCGACTGCAAAACCGCTAAGGCCCTATATGACGCTGTCGTTGCTCGCTACTCCTCACCTGCCACAGCCGAGCTTAGCCGCCTCATGCTGCCTTACCTGTTCCCTGAGCTGTCCACCTTTGCTACAGTCGCCGATCTTATCACCCACCTTCGCACTAGTGACGCTCGCCTGCGTGCCGCCCTTCCCACCGAGTTCTGCGCTAAGAACCCCCCTCCACTGTACTGGACACTCCACTTCATAGTCACCCGTCTCCCTGACACCCTCAGCTCAGTGCGCGACTATTTCCTTGCTCGCTGTCCCACTGAGCTCACTGTCGCCCTCCTAGAGGAGAAGCTGCTAGCAGCCGAGAAGAGCATTGTAGCTGTAGGTGCTGCTCGCGGCGCTCCTCGCACCCCCATCTTTGGGGTGTTCTTCTCCCTCGCCCCCCTCGCTCCCTCCTACGCTACTACTCTGCTGCTGCTGTTGACTTCCTTGGTGCTGAGTCTGCTGGCGCTGCTTCTGCTCCTGGTGGGAGGCGCCGCACTGGCAAGGGCAAGGGGGGCAAGGGTGGCGGGGGTGGCGCTGGGGGGGGAGGGGGTGGGGGAGGTGGGGGGGGAGGCGGTGCTGGAGGGAGCGGTGGCGGGAGTGCCGGTGGGAGTGGGGCCGGCGGCGGAGGCGGGGGCGGCGGCGGGAGCAGTGGCGGTGGTGGCAGCGGCGGCAGTGGCGGCGTTTGCGGTAGTGGGCGGTGGGCGGTGGGCGGTGGTGGCGGTCGGCGGAGGGTATTGGCGGCGGTGGAGGTCGGAGTGGAGGCACCGGCTCGGGCCAGAGCTCCCAGCAGCAGCAGCGTCCCCAGTCGACCCAGCAGCTTCGTGAGTGGCTTGCTCAGCGTGGGACGTCTGGGGGCAGTAGCCGCTGTTCCTATGTCATTCGCACAGGTGATCGCAAGGGACAGACGTGTGGGAGGTTTCACACCCCGTACCGCTGCTTCTTCCGCCTTGACGACGCTTGGCGTGAGGAGATGGGCGAGGATGTTGAGCGCCCTCGCTGGGCTGAGCTGATGAGGGCTGGGGTTGATATCTTTGCTCTTGACTATGATGCTATTATAGCTGCCATGTATGCATTGACTGTTAGTGCCGAGGGAGACTGTTACTTGTGTGTGCCGCCTGACCCAGGTATAGAGCCCGCTGCCCTAGGTACTAGTGAGTCTGCTCTCTCTGGTATGGTGCCCCCTGTACCTGCTCCCTCCTGCACTGTCCCTGCTGCTTGCGAGTCTGCTCTCTCAGGTACAGCACCCACAGAGACTGCTCTCTCAGGTACTGCACCGACTGAGCCCTGTCACACCTTCACCCTTGACTCAGGTGCCTCCCGCTGCTTCTTTCGAGACAGTACGAACTCAACTCACACCGCTTTCTGCAAACCGTCTCAGTCTCCTTGGCTGATCCCTCTGGGGGCCCGGTCCTTGCCCGGTCCACCACTGTGCTCCCTTGTCCGGCGGTTCCGTCTGGCTCGTTGACAGGTTTCCACCTCCCCTCGTTCTCGACGAACCTGGTGAGCAACGCTGTCCTCCAGGATCAGTGGGTTGACACCTTCACCCCTGGAGGACAGGTTTGTGGCGATCTGCACGTGCTCCAGGACCGGCCGTCACCTGGCTACGTTTACTCGTCGGCCGGGGTCGAGTCTCTACACACTGACCACTGCGTCTCCCCAGGTCGCTGCTGTCGGTCAGGTGTCCGCGTCAGGTCTGGTAGCCCACGCCTGTGAGTGTCGTTCCCTGTCGCACCAGACTCTTCTCTGGCACCACCGCCTGGGTCACCCCTCCTTGCCACGCCTCCGTGGCATGCACCGTCGCCACCTTGTGTCTGGTCTTCCCAGGTCCCTCCCTCCCCTCCCTGCCTCGCCTGCGCCGCCTTGCCTTCCTTGCGTCGAGGGGCGGCAGCGCGCCGCTCCTCACTCCTCCTCGTTCCCCCCGACAGAGGCTCCTCTGCAGACCCTCCACCTGGACGTGTGGGGCCCAGCCCGCGTTCGTGGTCAGGGCGGTGAGCGGTACTTTTTGCTGGTTGTCGACGACTACTCGCGTTACACCACGGTCTTCCCCTTGCGCACCAAGGGTGAGGTCCCTGCTGTTCTGATCCCTTGGATCCGCACAGTTCGTCTCCAGCTCCGCCGCCGTTTCCGGACGGATCTTCCTGTCCTGCGTCTGCACTCTGACAGAGGTGGTGAGTTTTTTCCCGACCTCTTGAGGACCTTCTGTCAGGCGGAGGGCATCGAGCAGACCTTCACGCTTCCGGACTCCCCACAGCAGAATGGGGTTGCTGAGCGCCGCATTGGCCTGGTCATGGAGGTCGCTCGTACCTCCTTGGTCCACGCGGCGGCTCCCCATTTTCTGTGGCCGTTTGCTGTCCGGTACGCCGCGCATCAGCTCAACCTCTGGCCGGCCCCTGTCTCCTTGCCAGAGACCTCGCCCACACTGCGTTGGACGGGGGAGGTTGGCGATGCGTCGCGCTTCCGGGTGTGGGGTGCTCGTGCCCTTGTCCGCGATACGTCCGCGGACAAGCTCTCCTCCCGCACGCTTCCCTGTGTCTTCCTTGGCTTTGTCCCTGACGCGCCTGGCTGGCAGTTTTACCACCCCACCTCGCGCCGGGTCTTCGCCTCTCAGGACGTCACCTTTACGAGTCGGTCCCTTTTTAAATTCTCCGCTTCCTCCCCTACCGTACTGCCCCCCCCCCCCTCCCCCGCCGCTTTTCCTTGCTCCTGGTCCCCCTCCGGTAGACCCCCTCCCCCCTCAGGGTCCTGCTCCTTCAGGTGTCTCTCAGGTAGACCCTCCTCCCGTCGCTGAGCCTGTCGAGGTCACAGGTGACTCAGGTGCTGCTGCAGGTGGTGCTGAGTCTGGGGGTGCTGAGCCTGAGGGTGCTGGGCCTGGGGGTGCTGGGACTGCGGGTGCTGGGGCTGAGGGTACTGTGCCTGAGAGTTCGGCGCCTGGGGGTGCTGAGCCTGGGGGTGCTGCGACTGGGGGTGCTGAGCCGGCGTGTGCGGAGTCTGGGGGTGCTGAGTCTGGGGGTGCTGCGCCTGCGGGTACTGAGCCTGGGGGTGCTGCTACTGAGCCTACGGAGCCTCGGGTTGCTGCGTCTGGGGGTGCTCCGGTTCGGGGTGCTGAGCAGTCTCTCACACCACAGCAGCTTCGTGACTGGTACGTCCGGCGCTTTCGCCGTCCTCGTGGCTCGGCTGGAGCTGGGGGTGCTGGAGCTGCCGGGACTGGTTGTTCTGGGAGCACTACGACTGGAGCTGCTGGAGCTGGGGACTCTGGAGCTGGCGGCGCTAGCGGAGTTGTAGCTGCGGACCCTGGGGGTGGTGCTGCTGCTGGTGCTGCGGACCCACCTGGTGGAGCTGCTGCTGGAGCTGAGGACCCGGGCGGTGGCGCTGCTGCTGGTGCTGGGGACCCGGACGCTGGAGTCTCTTCTGCTTCTGGAGCCGCTGCGCGGCCGCGGCCGTACTTCGTACCGCTCCTTCAGCAGGTTCTTGGGCAGGCTCCTCCTCCTTGTCCTCCTCCCTCCGTAGAGTGTCCTCCGACTGTCCAGCCGCAGTCACAGTTGCCGCCTGCCTCGCCTCTCCCTGCTGCCCTTCTCCTTACACTGGTCCCACAGGAGGTCTTACAGAGCGTCGTGAGCCTGAGTCTCGTCCTGCGTCGCCTGTCCGTACTGCTCGCACTGGTCGTCGTGTCCGTCGTGAGCGTCCTCCTCCTGTCCCAGGCACTCACTACATGACTCTGCGTCCCTCTACTGCTCCTCAGCGTGTCCCTCTGCCGTCTCCTCCTGCGTCCTCTTTGCCTGCTGTTCCGACCCTGAGTCTGACCGGTATCGTGCTGAGCACCCTACTGTCACGCGTCTCCTAGCTACTGTTGTCACTGACCCTACCTTTGAGTCCTCTGCTGTGTCTGCTCTGGTCGCTGAGTTGGTCGACTTTGCTGCTGCCTGTCGTCTAGACTACGCCGCTAGTCTTGTTGCTGAGTCTGGGTCTGTCTGTCCTCCGTCCGTCGGGGGTGAGTGTGCTCTTGGCACGGACGTCTTGAGGACAGGCAGGACTTTGACTCTTTGACTCTCTGTCGGTTGCTTGCTGAGCCTGCACCTCATTGGCCACTTGCTTGACCTTTGCTGGCCCAGCTTGCTAGCTCCGCATGCTAGACATCCCTCGCGAGATGCATGGTCAGACGCAGCAGGTCACTGCCTCAGAGGCATACTGGCAGACAGCCATGGACATGAGATGGCATCCTGGAATCCTGAAGTCCACAGGCACCTACGTCGACGAGGTTCCCCCTCCTGGGGCGAACATCGTCGATGGCATGTGGATTTTCAGGGTGAAGCGGCCGCCAGGTTCTCCGCCTGTCTTCAAGGCTCGTTACGTTGCTCGAGGCTTCAGTCAGCGTCAGGGGGTCGACTTCTTCCAGACCTTCTCCCCCACCCCGAAGGTGACCACTCTTCGGGTTCTGCTGCACGTTGCTGCTCAGCGTGACTACGAGCTTCACTCCCTTGACTTCAGCACAGCGTTCCTGCAGGGCAGCCTGCACGAGGAGATCTGGCTACGCGCCCCCACCTGGCTTTACTGGGTCGTTTCCTCCTGGTACCCAGTGGAGCCTCCGCCGGCCAGTCTACGGTCTCCGCCAGGCGCCACGCGAGTGGCACGACACACTGAGGACTACACTTGCGGCTCTTGGGTTCGCGCCGTCTACTGCTGACCCGTCGCTGTTTCTGCGCACAGACACGTCGCTGCCGCCGTTCTACATTCTCGTGTACGTCGACGACTTGCTTTTGCTACTGCTGACACTGAGGCACTCGCTCGTGTGAAGTCGGAGCTGCAGAAGAGACACACCTGCACTGACCTGGGTGAGCTGCGTAGCTATCTTGGCTTGCAGATCACCCGGGACAGAGCTCGCCGCACCATCACCCTGACTCAGTCACACATGGTGCAGCAGGTCACACATGGTGCAGCAGGTCCTTCAACGCTTCGGCTTCCAGTTCTCCTCACCACAGGCCACACACGTCTGGCTACCAGTCACTCGCTCTCAGCTCCACCTCCGGACGAGTCCGTAGAGCCGAGTGGCCCGTACCCAGAGCTTGTGGGCTGCCTCATGTACCTGATGACTTGCACGCGACCTGACCTCGCGTACCCTCTTAGCATCCTTGCTCGTTACGTTGCACCTGGGAGACACAGGCGAGAGCACTGGGAGGCTGCTAAGAGGGTGCTGCGCTACTTGTGCAGTACATCAGGCATGGGGCTGGTGCTTGGAGGACACGACAGAGTTGTCCTCACTGGTCACTCGGACGCTTCTTGGGTGGACGACCTGGCTACGCAGCGGTCGTCACAGGGTTACACCTTCAGCCTTGGCTCTGGTTCTGTCTCGTGGCGGTCCACCCGTTCTTCTTCTGTTCTCAGCTCTAGTTGTGAGGCTGAGATCTACGCCACGGCCATGGCTGCACAGGAGTTACGCTGGCTCACCTACCTGCTGACTGACTTGGGAGAGCGGCCTAGTTCTCCTCCAGTTCTGTACGGCGACAACAAGGCGGCCCTTGCCTTGTGTCAGGAGCACAGACTGGAGCACAGGACGAAGCACATTGCTCTTCGCTACTTTCTTGCTCGAGAGCTTCAGCAGCGCGGTCAGCTTCGGCTTGTGTACGTGGACTCGAAGGCCAACACTGCTGATATCTTCACCAAGGCGCTCCCGCCTAGTGATCATCAGCGGCACTGTACTTCTTTAGGCCTTGTGTCCACGTTTCCTCACTTGCTCACTGCTTGACATTCTTTGTACTGTACTTTATATATATCTTGTTGCTTGCTTGCTAGGTTTTGATCACTGTGTTGCTTGTCTTGTACTATATCTAGCACTGCATGTGAACTGGCCTTGTGGCCTTTGCTTGTGCTCGGAGTGTGGTGACGTTGTGATCCACCCTGGGCTTGTGTTGTTTTGCTGGACTGGTCTTGTGACCCTTTGTTCTCCCCCACTTTGCCTATGGGGGTGTGTTAAATTATAATGGGTTCTATGTTGGTAGGCTGTAGTAGGGTAGCCAATATGGGGTACAACCCCAACTAGGGTTTCATATTTGTACCCAAACTTCTGCTAGTTCATTCATTCTTGCCTAGCTATTCTGATACAGGGTCCTTCAGCCTGTTGCGGTGCTGATCGGAGTTGAGGTGAAACATCGCGCTGTCGAGAGCGATGCCGCACACGAAGTCGCAGATCGAACACGCCCACACCTCCACGTCGAGGTCAAGGCTAATGAGGAGCAGGCCGGGGTCTTTCTTGAAAGCTGCCGTGGAAGCGTGCTGTCCAAGGAGCTTGCCTGGGGAGAGGGGGGGTGAAGGAGCAGGAGAGTGGAAAGGGGGAAGCAGGGAAGGGGGGGTAACCAGACCAGAGCCGAAGGTAGCAGGGAGCAGACAAGTGCAGCGAGGGAAGGAACTATGGTTTGGTAGGGCCTTAGAACAAGAAAGGAAGGGCAACGCCAGCAAGGGCACGTGCGGGGTTTGTTAGTACCGTTAACCGCCTGCAGCGCAGACATGGTGATGGATTGCCTGTTGGCGACCCGGTTGCGTCGGGTGATGGCGAAGCATGCGTGATCCTCAAGCCTGTGGTTGCTTGAGCACAGGGTGCACGCGTGGCATGATATGTTGAGGAAGGCGGGCTCCTCCTGGTCCGGGATCCAGAGGATAGCCGAGATGCGGTTAAAGGAAGGATCTCCTTCGGCCGCAACCGGGAGTCCAAGCATCTGCGAGTAAGCCGAGCCGTCATAAGGGTCCTTGAGCCGGTGAAAATGCAGGAGATCCGCAAGCCACGGCAAATCATCATCGGTTTTGCCGCTGAGCAGAGAGGCGCGCAGTTCTTCGGGCTGGACACCAAGCGGCACGTTCCGCACCACCATGTACGTGTCGCCACGAGCCTTTGCAGCCGAGAATTCAGGGTATGGGTCCACGTAAATCTTAACCTCGATTGGGCGGCTGTTGTTCAACCGCACAAGGAAAGGAACCGCAAACAGCCCGCGGAAGATGCGTGCGTCAGCAGCGGAGGTCCAGGAGTAGATGTGCCGAAAATACGTCCTGCGCGGCAAGAGCAGCGGCTCACCCGTAGCCCGCGTCAAACTGCGGGACAGCACGGTTGAAGGCAGCAGAGCCGGGAGCGCAGCGGCGATCCGGGAGAGGATACTCTCCCGAACCTCCTCAGAGCACTCCGGAAACATCACCGCAACCAGTAGCAGCGGGTCGCGCGTCAGGGACCGGAGCTCGGTACCCACGGAGGGGCGGTGACGGCGGAGGTTGCGGTATCGCACCGACAGGGAGAGGTTGGCGGCAGTTCCGGCTGAAGGCTGTTCAACCGCGGCTTCCTGGACAGGAGGCTGCGGCCGAGAGGGCGGAGCAGACCTCGGCCTTGGTGGGCCGACGGACGAGACGACGAGGGGGCCGTGGCCGCGGAGCTACCGGAAGAGTTAGAGCGCTGCATCGGCTGCGGCACCAGCGGCGCAGCAGCAGGAGCGCTAGCCCAGCAGCACCAGAGGAGGTCCCTTCGCCACACTGCTTCTTAGCAGCAGGCTCTTCGTTAAGTTCCGGCGGAACGCCGTCGGGGAGATCTTCGAGGACGTAATCGCCGAGGTCGGTGATCGTTTCCTCCCCAGCAGCAAGCTGCTCGTCAGTCATGACAGTGTCTGGGTTGTGATGAGAGTCCATGGTGGCGAGGGATGGTAATGGAATCAGAGGCGGGAGGCGTAAATAACACCGCCATTCCAACAACGGGGCCGGGCCAGAAGCAGGAGCATTATTGAGGCGACACGGCACACAGCCGAGACGTGAAAGGAGGTGAGCGAGGGTAAGGAAGGTGGGCTGGGCGCTTCGGCAATGGCCTAAGCAGCCCGTCAATAGTGACTGTTTGCCAGATCGGCAGTACAAGTCAAGAACGCATACACATCGGGAGTTTGAGAGACCCGCGTAAGGTCCAGCAAGGTGGTCTCGTAGCTTACACCAGCGGGAGGAATATCGACGAGGGCACCAGCTCAGGAGCGACGCAGAAGGCTTGCATGGAAGCAAGCAGCACAAGGCAGCCCTACAGCACCGGCAAGGCTGCGCAGAGGAAGGAAGGCTCCGAAAGATGGGGAAGGCCTTGGAAGCAGGAAGGTCGAAGAGAAAAAACCAGTAGGGAATACTGCCTGAAATTACGGAACCACACGTTGTGTCAGACCCAATCACGTCCAGCAGAGCACTTACCTGGTCCGTAGACCTAGGAGCAAGATCCACGTAGCAAAAACTTCCTGAAAACCAGCAGCCAAACACCTCGTTAGACAGCGATTGGTTATACTCACCTTCCTGAAGAACGTCGCGGGTAGCCTACCGAAAAGAGGAGGCGGATACAGTAAGGCGATCTTCAGTTGGATAAGGAGAGAATGAGCGAGTACAAACGAGGGCGAAGAGCAGTAGGGAAGCGGAGAGCTCATGACGGAGAAGTTTTTGATGCGTAAAGTGACTGATCGTGGGTAACCAAGGAGGTGCGGAACCCTGGAACCCTCAACGTGGTTCGGCAAAAAAGGTGCGGGTGGCACAGTGTCACCAGTTTGCTTATGAACTTGTAATTCGAGATTCGGGTTTTAAGAAACACCTCGACATTGTTGATACAGTGAATGTTATGTTTCTCAGCTGATTACAAAATCCACTATGTACAGTTTAATGTGAACCTCGATACTGTGTATGGATTGTGTTCCTCGCTTAGGGTTGTTCAACCTTCTGCGCATTCCGCACAATGTAACGAAATGCATTTCGAGTTTGTTAAAGCTGCGGTCTACATTCTAAAAGGGATTTTCTGGGGGTAATCTAAGTGCACACCTTTTGGCGCAAACTGATTTGAGAGCGAGTAAGGACGCGTCCCCTGAACGCCGATCCTGCGATCGATCGTCGAAAATCGATCCTCCACCGCACTAAAACTTTGCACAACGCTTAAAAAACCTCTAGAAGCTTTTTAAACCACGCAAAAAATCGATCCTTCGTAGGATCGATCTCTAGATCGGCGCTGAGGGGACGCGTCCTAAGGTTCATCCTCAAACACGTGTGAGGAATTCGAACACCCAGAGCGATGGCAAACAATTTCGTGAGCTAGTTTGCTTGGGAGAAGTAATCCGCGGAAATGCGGAAATGCGGAATCCTGCTAGCTGCAGGCAGCGCAGCAGAATTCTGCACGCCACCGCGCCCACTGCCGCGAAATTCGCCTGGAGCGCGTAGTGTAGAGTTTTTTTTCACGCAGCCACGCTGATAGCCGCGATTCCAGGTAGCAGCATGTAGCGTAACGTCTGTTTCACGCCACCCCCCCCGCTCACAGCCGCAATTCTGGCCAGTTGCGCGTAGCGTAGCGTCTTCTTCATGCCACCACGCTAAGCCGCGATTCCCACTTGCGGCGTCTGTTTCGCGCCACCACGCTAAGAGCCGCGATTCCCGCAAGTAGCATCACTCGTACCGTCTGTTTCACGCCAACCCGCTCAAACTCGCAATTCTCGCCATGTGCGCGTGGCGTAGCGCCTTTTCCACGCCACCACACTCGCATCCGCGATCCCTGCTAGGAGAGGACAGAGTAGCAGCCATTCCAGGTCGCACCTCCATTTTCCCCCATGTCGCATATCCCCTTACCCGTAGGTCGCACCTCCCTTTCCCACCAGGTCGCACCTCCGTTTCCCCCCAGATCGCGTATCCCCTTACCCGCAGGTCGCACCTCCATTTCCCCCCAAGTCGCACCTCCCTTTCCCCCCAGGTCGCACCTCCCTTTTCCCCCAGGTCGCACCTCCCTTTTCCCCCAGGTCGCATCTCCTCCCGTCCCTCACCCCATCTTCCCATCCCCCCCAACCCTCATTCAGCTCATTCTATCTCCTCCCTTCCCTCTCCCCCTTCTTTCCCTCATGTCTCTCCCTCCTTCCCCCCATTTCCCCCCTCCATGCCGTCATTCCCATCCCTCCTTCCCCTCATTTCACCTTTTCTTCCCCATTTCCCCCATCTACTTTCTTCAGAAAGTGAGGTGGCAGTAGCGTGGGTGCGAGGGGCAGAGGCGCGGCGAGTGCGGGTTTAGGGAGGGAAGTGCATCTCGCACTAACTGCGCTCACACAAACCTGCGCATTCCTCCTCATCCCCTCAATCCCCTTCTCCTCTGCCCATTCCTAGCACACCTGAATTGCACACCTCCCTCATGCTCCCTCATCTCCCTCCCCCCTGTCCTCCTCCCTCCCCCCTGTCCTCCTCCCTCCCCCCTGTCCTCCTCCTCCCTCCCCCCTGTCCTCCTCCCTCCCCCCTGTCCTCCTCCCTCCCCCCGTCCTCCTCCCTCCCCCGTCTCCTCCTCCCCCCTGTCCTCCTCCCTCCCCCCTGTCCTCCTCCCTCCCCCTGTCCTCCTCCCTCCCCCCTGTCCTCCTCCCTCCCCCTGTCCTCCTCCCTCCCCCCTGTCCTCCTCCCTCCCCGCTGTCCTCCTCCCTCCCCGCTGTCCTCCTCCCTCCCCCCTGTCCCCTCCCTCCCCCTGTCCTCCTCCCTCCCCCCTGTCCTCCTCCCTCCCCCCTGTCCTCCTCCCTCCCTCCCTCCCCCCTGCCTCCTCCCTCCCCCCTGTCCTCCTCCCTCCCCCCTGTCCTCCTCCTCCCTCCCCCCCTGTCCTCCTCCCTCCCCCCTGTCCTCCTCCCCTCCCCCCTGTCCTCCTCCCTCCCCCCTGTCCTCCTCCCTCCCCCTGTCCTCCTCCCTCCCCCCTGTCCTCCTCCCTCCCCCCTGTCCTCCTCCCTCCCCCCTGTCCTCCTCCCTCCCCCTGTCCTCCTCCCTCCCCCCTGTCCTCCTCCCTCCCCCCTGTCCTCCTCCCTCCCCCCTGTCCTTCTCTCTCCCCGCTGTCCTCCTCCCTCCCCCCTGTCCTCCTCCCTCCCCCCTGTCCTCCTCCCCCCCTTGTCCTCCTCCCTCCCCGCCGCTGGCAGGACTTGGGTCGGTTGTTGCACCTTGACCTTGAGAACCATGTTTGCCCCCTCTCTCATCCCTTCCAGGGTGCCGCTCTCCTCTTTCCCCCAGGTCATACCTCCCTTTCCTTCCATGTCGCACCTCCCTTCCCCCCAAATCGCACCTCCCTTCCCCCCAGGGTGTGGGGGCGTCCTCACTTAGACCGACCTACCACGGTAAGGTTTCCCCCAGGCGCCGCCGCTAACTTCTTCTCCGCCTTCCTCCCCAACCTCCTCCACCTCCTCCTTTCCCCCCATCCCATCAGCTACCAGTTACTGAGCGAGATGGGAGCACTGGAAGTCGGCGAGGACCGTGACTCTGGACTCCAAAGCTTCGCACTGTTTCTTCCGCGACCACACGACTCTTATTCCGCTTCCTGCGCTAGTCTCAATAGCACTGGCTGATCCCACTTTGGGACCAGTCACTGCTCGCTACACTACTACTCTTCCGTGCCCGGCTGTTCCCTCGGGTTCTCTGACGGGCTTCCATGTCCCCTCGCTCTCTAGGAACTTGGTTGGTATGAGGACGCTCGTGGGTAGTCACGTGGGTGTTTGGTTTGAGCCTTCTGGGGACTCTGCGACCTATGTAGATGGTGACACGTACGCACCCCTGGCCACCTTTAAAACCGAACCGGGCTCTGGTCTCTACACACTTCACACTGGCCCCCGAGAGAGGAAGCAGCAGCAGCAGCTGCTACCTCCGACCGATGTCACTGCCCCCCATCAGGTCCCAGCGTCTCACCAGATTGTCGCGTCCCACCAGGTAGCTGTGTCTGGTCAGGTTCCAGCGTCTGGTCCGGTTGCTGCGTCTTTCTCGTGCCAGTCGCTTGCCCACCCCACCGTTCTGTGGCACCACCGCATGTGTCACCCGTCCATTTCTCGTCTTCGCACTATGTCTAGTCAGCGTCTTGTCTTAGGCCTCCCGCGAGTCTTACCGTCGCTGCCGCCTTTGCTTGCACCACATTATGCCCCTTGCGTCGAGGGTCGGCCGCACACTAACCCTCACTTCTCCTCCCTTTGTCCGGCCACCAAGCCCTTCAAGACTCTCCACTTGGACGTCTGAGGCCCCGCCTCTCACCCTGTCCCTGATCAAGAGAGTTTCTTTCTGGTGGTTGTTGACGACTTCTCTCTCTCGCTACACCACAGTGTTCCCCTTGGCGAAGATGTCCGAGGTGACTTCTACGCTAATCCGGTGGATACTTACCACTGCGGACACATGTGGTCGTCGTGTCAGCTGTCTTCACTCCGACCGCGGGGATGAGTTTCGCTCCAGCGTTCTCGCTGGATTCTGTCGTGAGTAGGGCATCCGTCAAACCTGGACGCTTCCAGAGACCCCACAACAAAATGAGGTTGCTGTTCGCCGCATAGGCTTGGTCATGGACCTCTGGCCACCTGTTTCTCGGCCAGAGGTTTCACCGACCAGTCTTTGGACCGGGTCCCCTGGTGTTGCGTCGCGTTTTCGTGTCTGGGGCTGCTTGGCACTTGTTCGTGACACCTCCGTGGACAAGCTCTCCCCTCACACCCTTCCCTATGTCTTCCTTGGTTTTCCAGAGGACTCCTCTGACTTCACCTTTTACCACCCTCCCCTTCACCGGTTTTTTTACTCCCGCAACGTCCGTTTCGACGAGTCTAACCCCTACTACACCCGGTACCCCCGTCGAGATCTCCCAGTTCCTCCTCCCCCTCTCTTCCTGACTCCTGCTCCCCCTCTTGCTCCTTCGGTACAGCCCCCCCCCCCCCCCCCTGGTTCAGCCTTGGAAGGTGAATCACACACTCCCCCCCCCCCCCCCCCCCCTTTCGGTAGCCCCTCAGGTGCCGTCCCCTTGCCTGCAATCCTCCTCACAGCCAACTGCAGACCCTACGGGAGCTGATGATCGTGTCGAGGACTCTGGAGGTGCTAGCTCTGGAGATGTTGGCGTTGGAGCTGAGAGCGTACCTGTACGAGGTCCTGGCTCTAAGGGTGCTAGAGGTGGAGCTGAGCTCGTGGCTGCAGGAGACTCTAGTCTTCCGGGAGCTGGTGATAGTCGAGCTGTCCCTTGGGGTGCTACGACTGGGGGTGCAGGTGCGCCCTCTGCTAGACCCGGAGAGCCTAGGACTGACCGTGTTGCTTCTAGTGGTGCTGGCTTTGGTGGTGGTGCGACTGGTGCTTTAGAGGGCGGTCCTGGGGCTACCACTGCCCCGGACACTGCTCCACGCCCGCACACCCTACACGACCCGACACCAGGTCCGTCTTTGCTGTGCACGTGAGGAGCCGCTGGAGTTGGAGAGAGAGGGACTAGAGTTGGAGCGGCAGCAGCTGGAGCTACGACAATAGGAGGAGCACCCGCCGCAGCAGCAGCAGCAGCAGCCGCCGCCGCAGCAGCTGCAGGAGAAGCAGCAGCAGCAGCCGCCGCATATGGAGCAGCAGCAGCCGCCTCCTCCTCCTGTCTCTGGTCTTCGGACCCTCGGTCTCCCCTCTCCCTCTCCTCCCTCCTCCCCCTCTCCTCCTGTCTACGGTCCCACGTTACCTCCTCTTGACCCCACCTCAGCTGTTTTCCCCATTCTCAGCCTCTATGTCCCCTCCTCTTTCTCACAGTTGGACTCCTCGCTCTCCTCGTGCTCGTCCCTCGTCCCCTGTTCCCATCACTGACCTTCGTACTGTCGTGTTACGTCCTAGCTCCCCTCGTCCGTCTCCGTCTGTGCTTCCTTCTACTCCTGAGTCAGCCCTTACTGTCGCTGTCACTGAGCTCGCCACTGCTCGCCGCCTTGAATACACCGCTTATCTTGTCGCTGCTCCTCCTACCAGTCCTCTGGCCGTCGGGGGTGAGTCTGCCCTTGGCTATGACGCCCTAGAGGACAGGCAGTTTGAGCTAGAGTACCTGGCAGCCAATTCCCTTCATCTCTGTGCCATGGTGCTCACCCCTGAGGGAGACCCCGACGCCCTTGACATACCGACTCCTCGCACTTACGCTGAGGCAATGTCAGGGCCTTGGGCCTCTCAGTGGAGAGCTACCATGGACGCAGAGATGGCCTCCTACAAATCCACAGGCACCTATGTTGACGAGGTTCCCCCCTCGGGGGCGAATGTAGTCGAAGACAAATGGATCTTCAAGGTGAAGCGGCCACCGGGATCTCCTCCGGTCTTCAAGGCGTGCTACGTGGCTAGAGGCTTCAGTCAGCGCGAGGGAGTTGACTTCTTTTAGACCTTCGCGCCTACCCCGAAGATGACTACTCTTCGGGTGTTACTTCACGTAGTAGCACAGAGAGACTACGAGTTACACTCACTCGACTTCTCCACTTCCTTCATGGTAGCCTACACGAGGAGGTCTAGTTGCGTTGTCCCTCTGCCTTCACTGGCACTTTCCCTCTTGGGACTCAATAGAGGCTCAGGCAACCGGTCTACGGTCTCCGTCAGGCGCCTCGTGAGTGGCACGACACCCTTCGCTCTACCCTGTCTGACCTCGGTTTCTATTCGTGTTCTGTCGACCCGTCGATGTTCAATCGTCGTGGCTCCACACCGTTCTTTGTAATAGTCTATGTCGACGACCTGGTCTTTGCCACTGCTGACAGGGATGCTTTGGTTGACGTGAAGTCCGAACTACAGAAGAGACACACGTGCACTGACCTTGGAGAGCTGCGCCACTACTTTGGCCTACAGGTGAACAGGGACAGAGCTGCTCGCACCATCACACTCTCTCAGTCACACGTGGTGCAGCAGGTCCTTCAGCGGTTCGAGCTTCAGCACTCCACCGTACAGCGCACACCTCTTGCCGTTGACCACAGACTCACTGGTCCCTTTCCTGACGAGCCGTTTGAGCCTAGTGGTCCTTACGCAGAGCTTGTGGGTTGCCTCATGTACCTGATGACTTGTACTCGCCCGGACCTTGCCTTCCCTCTCAGCATCCTTGCTCGCTTTGTTACGCCGGGGAGACACCGTCCGGTTCCCTGGACAGCTACTGTGAGGGTGGCGAAGTACCTAGCGACGACATCAAGCGTGGGTCTGGTTCTTGGAGGGAGACATTCTGTTTTACTTTCTGGTCACTGTGACTCTTCTTACGCTAACAACGCCGAGACTCACAGGTCTACTCAGGGGTACTGCTTCAGCCTGGGCTCTGGAGCTGTTTCGTGGAGGTCCACGTGTTCCTCCTCGGTCTTGACCTCTACCGCTGAGGCTGAGATCTACGCTGGAGCCATGGCTGCACAGGAGCTGCGTTGGTTGACCTTCTTGCTCACCGACCTTTGTGAGTGGCCAAACTCTGCACCGACCTTGTTCATTGACAAGAAGGCGACGATTCTCCTCTGTCGAGAGCCTCGACTGGAGAGCAGAGTGAAGCACATTATCGTCAGGTACTTTATTCTGCGAGAGTTGCAGAGGTGTGGACAGGCTCTCTTGGACTTCGTGGAGTCTGAGGCCAACACTGCAGACATCTTCACCAAGGCCCTTCCGCCTTGTGACCACCACTGGCGTTGTGTGCAGTTAGGTCCCGTTGACACAGGTTCTCGTCTTATGTAGACTTGTGTTCTCTGCTTGCTTTGTTTGTACACTTTGCATATACCTCTGTGAACTCTTGGACTGGCCTTGTGGCTCTTTTGGTGTCAGAAATAACTGAGCAGGAATGAATGAACTAGAACAGAGTTTGGTACAAGTAGGAAACCCTAACTTTGTGTACCCCCTAAGGTGTAACCCACTACAGCCTAGACAATATAAACATGCAATGTTTGACACACCCCCATAGGCGCAGTGGGAGACAACCACAGGGTCACAAGACCAGTCAAAGCAAAGCAAAGCAAGCTCAGGGTGGATCTCAAGGATTCCACACAAATTCCGAGCACAAGCAAGCGGTCACAAGACCAGTTCACATGCAGGTTTATAACAAAGCAAGAGATACAGTGATCACAACCTAGCAAAAGTAAACAAGTAGGCATATATATATAGTGATCACAGTACAAGCAAGGTCAAGAGGTAAGCAAGTGAGGCCCAGTAGGTACAAGGCCTAGCAGAGTGCAAAAGCGCTGATGGTCACAAGGCTGAAGCGCCTTGGTGAACACATCAGCAGTGTTGGCCTCCGTGGCCACGTAACGCAGACAAAGCTGACCACGCTGCTGCAGCTCTCGAGCAAGGAAGTACCGCAGAGCGATGTGCTTCGTTCTGTGCTCCAGTCTGTGCTCCTCACACAAGGCAATGGCAGCCTTGTTGTCGACGTACAGCACTGGAGGAGAACGAGGCCGCTCTCCGAGGTCGGTCAGCAGGTAGGTCAGCCAGCGTAGCTCCTGAGCAGCCATGGCTGTGGCGTAGATCTCAGCCTCACAACTGGAGCTGAGAACAGAAGAAGAGCGAGTAGAACGCCAAGAAACTGAGCCAGAGCCAAGGCTGAAGGTGTAACCCTGGGACGACCGCTGAGTAGCCTGGTCGTCTGCCCAAGAAGCGTCTGAGTGCCCTGTGAGAACAACCCGGTCTCGCCCTCCAAGCACAAGCCCCATGCCCGACGTACTGCACAAGTAGCGCAACACCCTCTTAGCAGCATCCATGTGCTCCTTCCGGTGACGGCCAGGAGCGACATAGCGTGCTAGGATGCTAAGAGGGTATGCAAGGTCAGGTCGAGTGCAGGTCATCAGGTACATGAGGCAGCCCACAAGCTCTGGATACGGGCCACTCGGCTCTACGGACTCATCCGAAGGCAGAGCTGAGAGCGAGTGACCGGTAGGCAGAGGAGTGGACTGAGGCGAGGAGTACGTGAAGCGGAAGCGCTGGAGAACCTGCTGCACCATGTGTGACTGAGTCAGGGTGATGGTGCGCCGTGCTCTGTCCCGGGTGATCCGCAAGCCAAGATAGCTCGTCAGCTCACCCAGGTCTGTGCACGTGTGTCTCCTCTGCAGCTCCGACTTCACGTGAGCGAGTGCCGCGGTGTCAGCAGTGGCAAAGACCAAGTCGTCGACGTACACGAGGATGTAGAACGGCGGCAGCGAGGTGTCGGTGCGTAGAAACAGCGACGGGTCAGCAGTAGAGGGAGCGAACCCAAGAGCCGCAAGTGTCGTCCTCAGTGTGTCGTGCCACTCACGTGGCGCCTGGCGGAGACCGTAGACCGGCCGCTGAAGCCTCCACTGGGTGCCAGGAGGAACTGACCCAGTGAAGCCAGGGGGGCGGCGCAGCCAGATCTCCTCGTGCAGGCTGCCCTGCAAGAAAGCAGTGTTGAAGTCAAGAGAGTGAAGCTCGTAGTCGCGGTGAGCGGCTATGTGCAGCAGCACCCGAAGAGTAGTCATCTTCGGGGTGGGGGAGAAGGTCTGAAAGAAGTCTACTCCCTCTCGCTGACTGAAGCCTCGAGCCACGTAGCGCGCCTTGAAGACAGGTGGAGAACCCGGCGGCCGCTTCACCCTGAAAATCCACATGCCACTGACGATGTTCGCCCCAGGAGGGGGAACCTCGTCTACGTAGGTGCCTGTGGACTTCCAGGAGGCCATCTCTGCGTCCATGGCTGTCTGCCACTGAGAGGAGTAGGGACCCGCCATCGCCTCAGCGTAAGAGCGTGGGGTCGGGATGTCTGGTGCATCCGGGTCTCCCTCAGGGGCAACTAGCAAGGACACGAGACGGGGCAAAGCAGCAGCAAGGCAGTGGAACTCCTCCTGTCTGTCCTCAAGGACGTCCGTGCCGAGGGCACACTCACCCCCGACGGACGGAGGACAGGCAGACGCAGACTCAGACCTAGCGACAAGGCTGGCAGCGTAGTCTAGGCGACAGCGAGCAGCAAAGTCAACCAACTCAGCGACCAGAGCAGACGCAGCAGAGGACTCAAAGGTCGGGTCAGTGACAACTGTAGCAAGGAGACGCGTAACAGTGGGACTGGCAGCACGACGGGAGTCAGACTCCGGGTCAGGAAGAGTAGGAAGAGAGGACGTAGGAGGAGACGGCAGCGGGACGCGCTGCGGAGCAGTGGAGGGACGCAGAGTCATGTAGTGAGTGCCAGGGACAGGAGGAGGACGCTCACGTGGGACACGACGACCAGTGCGAGCAGTACGAACAGGCGACGCAGGACGAGACTCAGGCTCACGACGCTCTGTAAGACCTCCTGTGGGACCAGCGTAAGGAGAGGGAGCAGGGAGAGGCGAGACAGGCGGTAACTGTGACTGCGGCTGGACAGGCAGAGGACACTCGACGGAGGGAGGAGGACTAGGAGGAGGAGCCTGACCAAGAACCTGCTGAAGGAGCGGTACGAAGTACGGTCGCGGCCGCGCAGCGTCTCCAGAAGCAGCAGGGACACCAGTGGCAGCCCCAACGCCCGAGTCCTCAGCACCAGCAGCAGCTCCAACGCCCGGGTCCTCAGCACCAGTAGGAGCTCCAACGCCCGAGTCCTCAGCACCAGCAGCAGCACCACCGGTCGGGTCCTCAGCACCAGCAGCAGCTCCAACGCCCGGGTCCTCAGCACCAGCAGCAGGGCCACTGGTCAGGTCCTCAGCACCAGCAGCAGCGCCACCGGTCGGGTCCTCAGCACCAGCAGCAGCTCCAACGCCCGGGTCCTCAGCACCAGGAGCACCACTACGAAGACTGCAGCGCCGCGTGTACCACTCGCGGATCACCTGAATGGGGGGGAGCTCCTGGGTAGGAGAGGAAGTACCGGGACGAGCTCCAGAAGCACCTCTCCGGAGGCGGCAGTACTCGAGGTACCTCTCCTGCAGCTGCTGGGAGGAGAGGGCTCCTCCAGGTGGAGCACGCTCAGGCTCAGCACCCCCAGACTCAGCACGTCCAGACTCAGCACCCCCAGGCTCCGCACCCTCAGACGCAGCACTCCCAGGCTCAGCACCCCCAGACGCAGGACGCGAGTCAACAGCTACCTCGACAGGCTCACCCGGGTCTACCTGGGACACACCTGAGGGAGCGGCACCCTGAGGGGGGAGGGGGTCTGGTACCTCAGCACCTGGAGCGAGGAAGAGAGGCGGGGGGGGGAGTGGGGCAGTGCGGTAGGGGAAGAGGCGGTAGAAGGGGACGGACTCGTCAAAAGTGACGTCCTGAGAGGCCAGAACCCGGCGCGAGGTGACATGGTAAAACTGCCATCCAGGCGCGTCGGGAACAAAGCCAAGAAAGACACAGGGAACAGCGCGACGCGAGAGCTTGTCCGCGGACGTGTCGCGGACAAAAGCTCGAGATCCCCAGACCCGGAAACGCGACGCATCGCCAACCTCTCCCGTCCACCGTAGAGTCGGGGAAGTCTCCGGCAAGGAGACACGGGGCCAGAGGTTGAGCTGATGCGCTGCGTACCGGACCGCAAACGGCCACAGAAAGTGGGGAGCAGCCGCATGGGTCAGGGAGGTACGAGCGACCTCCATGACTAAACCAATGCGGCGCTCAGCAACCCCATTCTGCTGTGGAGAGGCCGGAAGCGTGTACGACTGCTCAATGCCGTGCTCAGCACAGTAGGCTGCCAAGAGGTCGGAGGCGAACTCACCACCCCTGTCAGAGTGCAAGCGCAGGACAGGAAAGTCCGAGTGAAAGCGCTCGCCTAGCTGGAGACGGGCTCGGCTGATCCAGGGGATCAAAACACCAGGGACGTCACCCTTGGCGCGCAAGGGGAAGACCGTGGTGTAGCGCGAGTAGTCGTCAACAACTATCAGGAAGTACCTCTCCTGACCCTGACCACGGACGCGGGCTGGGCCCCACACGTCCATGTGGAGCGTCTGCAGGGGAGCGGTCGTCGGGGGAAAGGAGGAGGAGTGAGGAGCGGCGCGCTGCCGCCCCTCGACACAGGGAATGCAGTCAGGAGCAGGGGAGTCAGGAAGGGGAGGGAGCACCCTGGGAAGACCAGCAACAAGGTCCCGTTTGTGCATGGCCCGCAGGCGCTGCACAGACGGGTGACCAAGGCGGTGGTGCCAGAGGACGGTGTCGTTCGCCAGAGAGCGACACGAGCAGGGGGCGGACAGCTGACCTGACGCTGACGCAGACGCAGCTACCTGAGGGGACTCAGTGGTCAGTGTGTACAGGTCAGACCCCGGCTCTCGAGTGAAAGTAGCCAGGTGGCGGCCCGTCCGAGCACACGTGCAGTGAGTCACACGCTCGTAGGCAGGGGTGAACTGGTGAACACCCCCGTCCTGGAGCGCACTACCTGCCACCAAGTTCGTGGAGAACGAGGGGAGGTAGAGACCTGAGAGCGTGCCGGACGGAACCGCTGGACACGGAAGGGTGGTGGAGGAGGTCGCAAGGACCGGACCCCCAGAGGGGTCAGCAAGAGAGACAGCAACCGGCCGAGCTAGAGGCTCAAGGACAGTGCGGTCACGAAAGAAAGAGCGAGAAGCACCTGAGTCCAGTGTGAAGGTGTGCAGTGCTGCAGTCGACTCAGTACCAGGGGGCACAGACGCACAAGCACCTAGAGCAGCAGCTGCAGTAGTACCTGTGGAAGCAGACACACTAGCACCTAGAGCAGCAGCGGGGCTGGCCTGAATGCCCGGGTCAGGCGGAACACGCAAGTACTGAGCACCCTCTCCACTAATAGACATGGTATACATGGCAGTGAGAATAGCATCAAAGTCAAGTGCCCAAATATCAACACCCTTCCTGAGCAGATCAGCCCAGCGCGGCAGCTCACCCCCACCAGGAAACTGGGTGCGCCACGCATCGTTGAGGCGGGCGAAGCAGCGCTCCGTCTGGTGCGGCCCCCCACACGTCTGGCCAGTGCGGTCACCTGTACGAATAACGTACTGGCAGGTGACGCTGCGCCGCGCATACCACTCACGGGCGGCCTGAAGGGTCGGGGCAGGCTGCTGACTCTGACCGCCCCCCGGGCCTCCACGACCACCACCCCCTCCGCCTCCGCCCCGGCCACCTCCACCCCTGCCGCTGCCACGACCACCTCCGCCTCCGCTGCCACCTCCGCCCCTGTCACCACTCCCAACACCGCTGTCACCTCCACCACTGCCGCCACTAGCCTCTCCAGTCGCACCTCCACCGCCACCACCTCCACCCCCGCCTCCTCCGCCACCACCCCCACTCCTGCCACTCCTGCCCCTGCGTCGTCCGCCTGAAGCAGACGCAGCCCCGACCTTCTCAGCACCAAGGAGGTCGACAGCAGCAGCAGAGGCGACAGAGGGGAGGAGGGGGGAAGGGGAGCACCCCTCGAAGAAGGGGCCGCGGGGGTCGCCACGAGAGGTGCCTACAGCGACGATACTAGCCTCGGCTGCAAGCAGTTCCTTCTCGAGGAGGGCTACGGTGAGCTCAGTGGGGGAGCGAGAGAGGAACTGGTCCCTGACAGGGCGCAGAGAGTCAGGGAGGCGGGTGACAACGTGGTAGAGAGTGATCCAGAGCGGGGGGGGGTTGCTAGCGAGGAACTCATCAGGCATGGCAGCGCGAAAGCGAGCCTCACTAGTCTTAAGGTGGGTGATGAGGTCTGCGACAGTGTGAAAGGAGGCTAGGTCGGGGAACAGGTAGGGGAGAGTGAGGCGGCCTAGCGTGGCAGAAGCGGGTGAGGAGTAGCGGGCCACTACAGCTGTGTAGAGGTCCTTAGCAGTCTTGCACTGGCCGAAGTGCTCGCGCTCATCTAGCGGCAGGGAGTTGCGAATAGCAAAGCGAGCGTGCGCGTCACGGGTCTGCCACTGTGAGCGCTCAGCTGGGGGGGCAGTAGCGAGTGGGGCGGTCGCATGGCCGAGAGCGTGGTCGTACAGAGTAATATCTTCCTTGGCAGTGAGCTGTAGGAAAAGGTGCAGGTCATCTAGCCAGGTTTCGAATTTGACCGGACGGCCCTCGGCGTCGAAAGCTAGAACAGGAGGACTAGCCATAGCGACAGCGGCAGTAGTAGAAGCAGTAAAGTCACTGAAAAGGCGTGCGCAGGGTCAACGGGGCCGGTGGGGCCTACGGACTGTAGTGGCGCACAAGCAGCAGTAGTAGGAAGTGTAGTAGTAGGATCTGCAGTGGTGCACAGGCGCAGCAGGCGGCAGCGAGAGCCGGCGCAGCAGGGGCGGGCTCAGCAGCGGTGATACGCGGGCGGC
The DNA here is from genome assembly GCA_947470075.1 of Closterium sp. Yama58-4. Taxonomy (NCBI): domain Eukaryota; kingdom Viridiplantae; phylum Streptophyta; class Zygnematophyceae; order Desmidiales; family Closteriaceae; genus Closterium; species Closterium sp. Yama58-4. Next base: position 60,166 of record CANIUD010000660.1, on the reverse strand, counting down.
GGCGGGCGCAGCAGCGGCGGTGCGCGGGCGGCGGCGGGCTCAGCAGCGGCGGTGCGCGGGCGGCTGCGGGCTCAGCAGCGGCGGGCCGGGAGCAGTGCGGGCAGCGTGCGGGCCGGCGGCGGTCAGCGCACGAGCCGCGCAGGCTCAGCGCGGGCTGCGCGGGCTGCTCGCGGGCTGCGTAAGCGGGTCGCGGGCGGCTCGCGGGGGCTCGCGGGCAGTTCGCGGGCTGTGCGCGGGCTGCGCGGGCTGGTCGCGGGCTGCGCAGGCGGGTCGCGGGCTGTGCGTGGGCGGTTCGCGGGCTGTGAGCGCGGCGCGCTGTGCGGTTCGCGGGCGGCGTGACGGGGCCGATCGGGGCGCTAAGGGGCGACGCGACGGGGGCCGTGAGAGGCCGCTAGGAAAAAAAAAAAAAAAAAGTTCGACGGGGCCGCAGGGCCGCTAGATCGTGCTAGATCGACGGGGCCAGCGGGGCCGGAAACAAGCGAAGGTAAGCAGGTAGGTAAGTCGGTGGGCCCTAAGAACAGTCCTAGCGAAGGACCTGCTCTGAAACCATGTCAGAAATAACTGAGCAGGAATGAATGAACTAGAACAGAGTTTGGTACAAGTAGGAAACCCTAACTTTGTGTACCCCCTAAGGTGTAACCCACTACAGCCTAGACAATATAAACATGCAATGTTTGACATTTGCTTGTGCTCGGACTGTGTGGTGACGTTGTGATCCACCCTGAGCTTTGTTTCTTTGTGACTGGTCTTGTGACCGTACGGTTTTGGTTTTGCTTGACACCCCTCACTTAGGCTACGGGGGTGTGTTAGCCTTAAGTTATGTGTGTCATATGGGGTAGAGCAATTAGGGTTAGGTTTATGTACCCCAACCCACCATAGTCAATCGTTCATTTAGTTCTTGACAATGTCCTCCTCGTAAAGGGACAGTTGTTCATAGCTCCAACATTGCCATCGAGCTGCCAGTAGAGAGGGATGCTGCAAGCACGAGCACCTTTGCTGCGTCCCTCACGTGGCACGTGGTGGCGACGCATGCATCACCACCGAGGTCGGCCGAATTCAATGAACCTGCCCTTTGGGTGGTGTCTATATACTTTTTGAATATTACTGAGTTCATATATTTTTTGCCCATTTAAAATATTTATAAGACACCCAAAACCACCCCAAATGCAAGACACCGCAAGCATTTTTACTAGTGTGTAAGATAAGTCATATATATCTCACATCCGAGCAATGGCGTTATTTAGGAAATACATAGGAATGCGAAACGACCTCGACTAGCCATGTACTCTAAGGAGTGCATTCCCTTATTGCAGCGAATTCAAACTATGCGGCACGGGAACCCGTTTCAAACCAGTTCCCGCATTTTTCACTTCAAATGCTCCTGCCTGCATCGGTCTTGATCTGACGGTTGCTGGTGTCGCTTCGACTCGTTAGACTTCTCGACTTCGTCCTCGGTAGAGTCGGCTCCTACAACGTACAGGAATGCCTTCTTATAAAAGCTCATATCTCAACATCTCCCTCCATTCCTAGGCGTGTTGAGTAGGGCCTATGATATTAGGGAAAAACATCCTGATTACCCTGATTTCAGAATTTAGTTACGTGTTTGCACTGTGATTTCAGGATGATACTGACTTCTACCCATTTACTTCAGGATTCTGTCGAATGTTTCTCCTGAAATTTCAGAATGGCCATGATATTTTGCCCTGAAGAGTCACAATGAAAGTGAGGAACGTCCTGACGTGAATAAAGAAGGGGGGGAGGGGGGTGGGGAAGAGAAGGGAGGGCCTGTGTTCATTCCCACCCAGCATCTTGTTCTGCCTTGGCACGAACCATCCTTTGCCAAGTTGCTCATTTTTTTAACGCACCCTGAGTTACAATGTTATCTCGTTGGCACGCTGCATTACTAATCAGGGTCTTGCAATTTTTTGGCCTATATATATTAGGATAAGGCCTACGAGTACCTTGAAACTTCAGGATGGCCATATTGTTTTGCCTGGAAAAATTGGGCATTTTTTACCTTATCAAGAGTTTCCCTAAGGCCCCAAGATGCCCTAAATCCTAGCACAGACCCTGGTGTTGAGTGCTGACTCGCTTGACTATTTCGGTGAGGTTGGAGCACTTCTGGTACTCCTAACGTGGCAGTCGCTTGGTGAGGAAGTCAGCTGCCATCTCGATAGTGGGGTAGTAAATCAGGTCAACCTTGCCCTGGTCAATTTCGTCCTTCACGAAAATGTATTGCAGCTTGATGTGTTTCGTTCAGTTGACGAAACCCGGCTTGTTCGCGATCGTAGTCGCGCTGTGACTGTCGCAGTGAAGGCAAAAGGTGGGCGGAGTTGGATTTTTCGCTTCTCTTCGCGAGCTGCAAAATTTGCGGCGATGTACTCTGCTTCGGCTAACGACAAAGAAACCAACTCCTGCTTCTGCGAATTTCAGGAGATTGGGCCCGTTGGTTCGAGGCGTCGATTGGCAGGGTCAGTGGCGTGACCTGCATCCACGTAGCCAGTGAGATTGAAGGATGACGTTGTCAGCGTATAGTAGGAGAGCCCAATGTCAGGCTTGGAAATGAAGTACTAAAGGGCGCAGACCAGGTCCGGTTGGATTTCTGCTACTGGCTTGCGTGAGTACTGTGCCAGTTGGCTGGCGATGTACGAAAGGTCGGGTCGGCATGTGACAGATGCGAACAGCAGGCAGCCCAGTTGCTGCTGGTACAGTTGGAGTCCTGCGGGCGACAGAGGTTTGTTGTTCGGTTTGTAGTTGGCGCTGGGCGTCTGATAGGGGGTTGAGAGAGGTTCGTTGGGAAAACACTAAGGGAAAGGGGGGAGCAGAGCAGAAGAAACAAACCAAGCAGGAGGGAAACGCTAGGAGTCAGTAGCAGACGAGCCCTCTACTGACAGCGCCGCTCGCTCAACCCAACCGACCCTCACCGAGTGATTGTGCCGGTTCACGCAATCGACCACACCCGGCCGAATAAGGAGGGTACAACGGTAGACAGTCCCATACTGCTTAGCGGAAAAATACACACGGACTTGTTAAAAACTTCGTAGACAGGGGGGGCGGCCACGACCTGATCAACACCGCAACTACACGGAGACTTAAAACTTACACTAGACCAATGCTTATCTGAGATCGATGCACAACTGGTCGACGGCACGCCACTGGCGATACGGGAACGCGTGGACCGAGTTCGGATTCGATGTGGGGGTAACTTCACATTCACCCAGGAAATGCCGGCGATGACCCTCAACGGGACCAATATTTTACTCGGCCGTGATTGGTTGCGACGACACAACCCGCGAATCGACTGGACGACGGGTGACTGCACCGTGCGAGTGAACGGTAACAACATCGCCCTACATCGTTGGAGCTTGCACGAGTCTCGTGTCAACACGATCAAGATAAAACGCGGCGTAGCGGCAGGAGCTGACATGCATGTGGTTAACATTCGGGAAGCCGCATGTGGTTGACATTCGGGAAGCCGAGGCAGCAGACAAAGCTGGCGATACGCAGAAACTGCTCGTTGACGTACCGGATAACTTGGGGGCTCTACTGAAGCAGTATAGCGGGATATTCCCGGACGACATACCAGAGAGACTTCTGTCAGAATCACTAGGCAAGAATGGATGAACTAGCAGAAGTTTGGGTACAAATATGAAACCCTAGTTGGGGTTGTACCCCATATTGGCTACCCCACTACAGCCTACCAACATAGAACCCATTATAATTTAACACACCCCCATAGGCAAAGTGGGGGAGAACAAAGGGTCACAAGACCAGTCCAGCAAAGCAACACAAGCCCAGGGTGGATCACAACGTCACCACACTCCGAGCACAAGCAAAGGCCACAAGGCCAGTTCACATGCAGTGCTAGATATAGTACAAGACAAGCAACATAGTGATCAAAACCTAGCAAGCAAGCAACAAGATATATATAAAGTACAGTACAAAGAATGTCAAGCAGTGAGCAAGTGAGGAAACGTGGACACAAGGCCTAAAGAAGTACAGTGCCGCTGATGATCACTAGGCGGGAGCGCCTTGGTGAAGATATCAGCAGTGTTGGCCTTCGAGTCCACGTACACAAGCCGAAGCTGACCGCGCTGCTGAAGCTCTCGAGCAAGAAAGTAGCGAAGAGCAATGTGCTTCGTCCTGTGCTCCAGTCTGTGCTCCTGACACAAGGCAAGGGCCGCCTTGTTGTCGCCGTACAGAACTGGAGGAGAACTAGGCCGCTCTCCCAAGTCAGTCAGCAGGTAGGTGAGCCAGCGTAACTCCTGTGCAGCCATGGCCGTGGCGTAGATCTCAGCCTCACAACTAGAGCTGAGAACAGAAGAAGAACGGGTGGACCGCCACGAGACAGAACCAGAGCCAAGGCTGAAGGTGTAACCCTGTGACGACCGCTGCGTAGCCAGGTCGTCCACCCAAGAAGCGTCCGAGTGGCCAGTGAGGACAACTCTGTCGTGTCCTCCAAGCACCAGCCCCATGCCTGATGTACTGCACAAGTAGCGCAGCACCCTCTTAGCAGCCTCCCAGTGCTCTCGCCTGTGTCTCCCAGGTGCAACGTAACGAGCAAGGATGCTAAGAGGGTACGCGAGGTCAGGTCGCGTGCAAGTCATCAGGTACATGAGGCAGCCCACAAGCTCTGGGTACGGGCCACTCGGCTCTACGGACTCGTCCGGAGGTGGAGCTGAGAGCGAGTGACTGGTAGCCAGAGGTGTGGCCTGTGGTGAGGAGAACTGGAAGCCGAAGCGCTGAAGGACCTGCTGCACCATGTGTGACTGAGTCAGGGTGATGGTGCGGCGAGCTCTGTCCCGGGTGATCTGCAAGCCAAGGTAGCTACGCAGCTCACCCAGGTCAGTGCAGGTGTGTCTCTTCTGCAGCTCCGACTTCACACGAGCGAGTGCCTCAGTGTCAGCAGTAGCAAAGACCAAGTCGTCGACGTACACGAGAATGTAGAACGGCGGCAGCGACGTGTCTGTGCGCAGAAACAGCGACGGGTCAGCAGTAGACGGCGCGAACCCAAGAGCCGCAAGTGTAATCCTCAGTGTGTCGTGCCACTCGCGTGGCGCCTGGCGGAGACCGTAGACTGGCCGGCGGAGGCTCCACTGGGTACCAGGAGGAAACGACCCAGTAAAGCCAGGTGGGCGGCGCAGCCAGATCTCCTCGTGCAGGCTGCCCTGCAGGAACGCTGTACTGAAGTCAAGAGAGTGAAGCTCGTAGTCACGCTGAGCAGCAACGTGCAGCAGAACCCGAAGAGTGGTCATCTTCGGGGTGGGGGAGAAGGTCTGGAAGAAGTCGACCCCCTGACGCTGACTGAAGCCTCGAGCAACGTAACGAGCCTTGAAGACAGGCGGAGAACCTGGCGGCCGCTTCACCCTGAAAATCCACATGCCATCGACGATGTTTGCCCCAGGAGGGGGAACCTCGTCGACGTAGGTGCCTGTGGACTTCCAGGATGCCATCTCTGCGTCCATGGCTGTCTGCCACTGAGAGGAGTAGGGACCCGAGATCGCCTCTGCGTAAGTGCGCGGAGTGGGGATGTCTAGTGCATCCGGGTCTCCCTCAGGGGCAAGCAACCAGGCCACGAGATGAGGTACAGCAGCCGCAAGAGAGTCAAAGTCCTCCTGCCTGTCCTCAAGGACGTCCGTGCCAAGAGCACACTCACCCCCGACGGACGGAGGACAGACAGACGCAGACTCAGACCCAGCAACAAGGCGAGCAGCGTAGTCTAGACGACAGGCAGCAGCAAAGTCAATCAACTCAGCGACCAGAGCAGACGCAGCCGAGGACTCAAAGGTAGGGTCAGTTAGGAGACGCGTGACAGTAGGGTGCTCAGCACGATACCGGTCAGACTCAGGGTCCGGAACAGCAGGCAAAGAGGACGCAGGAGGAGACGGCAGAGGGACACGCTGAGGAGCAGTAGAAGGACGCAGAGTCATGTAGTGAGTGCCTGGGACAGGAGGAGGACGCTCACGATGGACACGACGACCAGTGCGAGCAGTACGGACAGGCGACGTAGGACGAGACTCAGGCTCACGACGCTCTGCAAGACCTCCTGTGGGACCAGTGTAAGGAGAGGGAGCAGGGAGAGGCGAGGCAGGCGGTAACTGTGACTGCGGCTGGACAGTCGGAGGACACTCTACGGAGGGAGGAGGACAAGGAGGAGGAGTCTGCCCAAGAACCTGCTGAAGGAGCGGTACGAAGTACGGTCGCGGCCGCGCAGCGTCTCTAGAAGCAGAAGAGACTCCAGCGTCCGGGTCCCCAGCACCAGCAGCAGCGCCACCGCTCGGGTCCTCAGCTCCAGCAGCAGCTCCACCAGGTGGGTCCGCAGCACCAGCAGCAGCACCACCCCCAGGGTCCGCAGCTACAACTCCGCTAGCGCCGCCAGCTCCAGAGTCCCCAGCTCCAGCAGCTCCAGTCGTAGTGCTCCCAGAACAACCAGTCCCGGCAGCTCCAGCACCCCCAGCTCCAGCCGGGCCACTACGATGGCGAAAGCGCCGGACGTACCAGTCACGAAGCTGCTGTGGTGTGAGAGACTGCTCAGCACCCCGAACCGGAGCACCCCCAGACGCAGCAACCCGAGGCTCCGTAGGCTCAGTAGCAGCACCCCCAGGCTCAGCACCCCCAGACTCCGCACACGCCGGCTCAGCACCCCCAGTCGCAGCACCCCCAGGCTCAGCACCCCCAGGCGCCGAACTCTCAGGCACAGTACCCTCAGCTCCAGCACCCGTAGTCCCAGCACCCCCAGGCCCAGCACCCTCAGGCTCAGCACTCCCAGCAGCACCACCTGCAGCAGCACCTGAGTCACCTGTGACCTCGACAGGCTCAGCGACGGGAGGAGGGTCTACCTGAGAGACACCTGAAGGAGCAGGACCCTGAGGGGGGAGGGGGTCTACCGGAGGGGGACCAGGAGCAAGGAAAAGCGGCGGGGGAGGGAGGGGGGCAGTACGGTAGGGGAAGAGACGGTAAAAAGGGACCGACTCGTCAAAGGTGACGTCCTGAGAGGCGAAGACCCGGCGCGAGGTGGGGTGGTAAAACTGCCAGCCAGGCGCGTCAGGGACAAAACCAAGGAAGACACAGGGAAGCGTGCGGGAGGAGAGCTTGTCCGCGGACGTATCGCGGACAAGGGCACGAGCACAGACCTGACGCGGACACCTGACCGACAGCAGCGACCTGAGGAGACGCAGTGGTCAGTGTGTAGAGACTCGACCCCGGCCGACGAGTAAACGTAGCCAGGTGACGGCCGGTCCTGGAGCACGTGCAGATCGCCACACGCTGTCCTCCAGGGGTAAAGGTGTCAACCCACTGATCCTGGAGGACAGCGTTGCTCACCAGGTTCGTCGAGAACGAGGGGAGGTGGAAACCCGTCAACGAGCCAGACGGAACCGCCGGACAAGGGAGCACAGTGGTGGACCGGGCAAGGACCGGGCCCCCAGAGGGGTCAGCCAAGGAGACTGGGACCGGTGCAGGAAGCGGTGTGAGCTCAGTACTGTCTCGAAAGAAGCAGCGGGAAGCACCTGAGTCAAGGGTGAAGGTGTGACAGGGCTCAGTCGGTGCAGTACCTGAGAGAGCAGTCTCTGTGGGTGCTGTACCTGAGAGAGCAGACTCGCAAGCAGTAGGGACAGTGCTGGAGGGAGCAGGTACAGGGGGCACCATACCAGAGAGAGCAGACGCACTAGTACCTAGGGCAGCGGGCCCTATACCTGGGTCAGGCGGCACACACAAGTAACAGTCTCCCTCGGCACTAACAGTCAATGCATACATGGCAGCAATAATAGCATCATAGTCAAGAGCAAAGATATCAACCCCAGCCCTCATCAGCTCAGCCCAGCGAGGGCGCTCAACCTCCTCGCCCATCTCCTCACGCCAAGCGTCGTCAAGGCGGAAGAAGCAGCGGTACGGGGTGTGAAACCTCCCACACGTCTGTCCCTTGCGATCACCTGTGCGAATGACATAGGAACAGCGGCCACTGCCCCCCGACGTCCCACGCTGAGCAAGCCACTCACGAAGCTGCTGGGTCGACTGGGGACGCTGCTGCTGCTGGGAGCTCTGGCCCGAGCCGGTGCCTCCACTCCGACCTCCACCGCCGCCACTACCTCCGCTCCGACCGCCACCACCGCCACCGCCACCGCCACTACCGCCACCGCCGCCACTGCCGCCGCTGCCACCACCGCCACTGCTCCCGCCGCCGCCCCCGCCTCCGCCGCCGGCCCCACTCCCACCGGCACTCCCGCCACCGCTCCCTCCAGCACCGCCTCCCCCCCCACCTCCCCCACCCCCTCCCCCCCCAGCGCCACCCCCGCCACCCTTGCCCCCCTTGCCCTTGCCGGTGCGGCGCCTCCCACCAGGAGCAGAAGCAGCGCCAGCAGACTCAGCACCAAGGAAGTCAACAGCAGCAGCAGTAGCGTAGGAGGGAGCGAGGGGAGAGGGAGAACACCCCTCAAAGATGGGGGTGCGAGGAGCGCCGCGAGCAGCACCTACAGCTACAATGCTCTTCTCGGCTGCTAGCAGCTTCTCCTCTAGGAGGGCGACAGTGAGCTCAGTGGGACAGCGAGCAAGGAAATAGTCGCGCACTGAGCTGAGGGTGTCAGGGAGACGGGTGACTATGAAGTGGAGTGCCCAGTACAGGGGAGGGGGGTTCTTAGCGCAGAACTCGGTGGGAAGGGCGGCACGCAGGCGAGCATCACTAGTGCGAAGGTGGGTGATAAGATCGGCGACTGTAGCAAAGGCGGACAGCTCAGGGAACAGGTAAGGCAGCATGAGACGGCTAAGCTCGGCTGTGGCAGGTGAGGAGTAGCGAGCGACGACAGCGTCATATAGGGCTTTAGCGGTTTTGCAGTCGCCAAAGTGCTCTAGCTCAGCTAACGGCAGGTGACTGCGAATAGCCAGGCGAGCTGCAGCGTCACGAGTCTGCCACTGAGAACGTACACTAAGCTCGGCTGTGGCAGCAGGAGCAGCAGCAGCACCAGACGCGTAGTCATAGAGGGAGATGTGGTCCGTGCTATTGCTCATAAGATACAACTGCAGGTCGTCGAGCCAGGAAGTGAACTGCACGGGACGGCCCTCAGCATCGAAGGAAAGAACGCGAATAGAGGCCATAGCTCAGGCGTGAGGGCACAGCAGAGCAGCGGCAGCAGTAGAGGGGATGTGCTAGAGCGAAGCTAGCAGCCACAGCAGGAGCAAGCGGCGGTGCACAGGCAGGGAGCAGCAGGCGAGGCGGGCAGCGCTGCAGGCGGGAAGTGCGGCGGGCGGGCTGCGAAGCGGGCAGCGGGGCGGGCGGGCGACGCGGCGAGCGGGCAGCGCGGCGGGCGGCTGCGAAGCGGGCAGCGGGCGGGCGGGCGACGCTGCAAGCGGGCAGCGGGCGGGCGGGCGACGCTGCAAGCGGGCAGCGAGGCGGGCGGGCGACGCTGCAAGCGGGCAGCGGGCGGGCGGGCGACGCTGCGAGCGGGCAGCGAGCGAGCGGGCGACGCTGCGAAGCAGGTAGCGGGCGGGCGGGCGGCGCTGCGAGCGGGCAGCGAAGCGGGCGGGCCGCGAAGCGGGCAGCGAGCGGGCGGGCGGGCTGCGAAGCGGGCAGCGGGGCGAGCGGGCTGCGAAGCGGGCAGCGGGGCGAGCGGGCGACGCTGCGAGCAGGCAGCGCGGCGGGCGAGGGGCGAGCGGGCAGCGTGGCGGACGGGCGACGCTGCGAGCGGGCGGCTCGGCGGGCGGGCGACGCTGCGAGGGGCGCGCGAGGGCGCTAGCGAGGAGTGCGCGAGGGCGCTAGCAAGGGGCGCGCGAGGGCGCTAATGAGGGGCGCGCGAGGGCGCTAACGAGGGGCGCGCGAGGGCGCTAACGAGGGGCGCGCGAGGGCGCTAACGAGGGCGCACGAGGGCGCTACGAGGCTAGGGCACGGGGTAGCGTGGTAACCGCATGCGAGCGGTGGTGGGCCCTAAAAAAAAAACGGTCGGTAGGTCCTAGGGACCTCCTGCTCTGAATACCATGTCAGAATCACTAGGCAAGAATGGATGAACTAGCAGAAGTTTGGGTACAAATATGAAACCCTAGTTGGGGTTGTACCCCATATTGGCTACCCCACTACAGCCTACCAACATAGAACCCATTATAATTTAACAACTTCCACCTCAGCAACCCCACGACCACAGGATGGAGTAAAAACTGGGGGCACAATCGACAGTACAACGACAGTTTCGACAGACCCAACCCGAACTGCATGAACTACGGAAGTAGCTGGATTACCTGCTCGAGAAAAAAATCATTTGCCCGAGTTCGCCACCTTTACTGTTCACACCAAAGAAAGACGGGGGGATTCACATGTGCATAGATTACCATGCATTGAACAGGGTTACAATCAAGTCCCGTTACCCCATCCCGCGAGCCGACGAACTGATAGTCCAGCTTCGCACAGCCCGAGTCTTCTAAAAAATCGACCTTCGATGAGGTTACCACCAGAGCCGCGTCAACCCACCCGAGTACCCGAAAACAACCTTCCACACCTATTATGGATCGTTCGAATACACCGTAATTCCCTTTCGGACTGACCAACGCCCCCGCCACTTTTCAAATGACCATTGAACAAAGCCTTCCACCTGCTTTCAGATAAGTGTGTCATCGTATACTTAGACGACATACTGATCTACAACCCGAACAAAACACAAAGCATACGGGACATCGAAGCAGTTTTTAAAATACTGAGTGAGAACCGCCTACAGACGAAAGCCTCTAAGTGTGAGTTTCTATAGGACAGACAGGAGTTTTTGGAGCATGTTATTTCAACTGACGGAGTGGAAGTAGGCCCGAAAAAGATCGCGACGATTCAAGCATGGCATGCGCACACGAATCTGACTGAGCTGCAGAGTTTTCTGGGGTTTGTCAACTACGTGCGACGGTTCGTCCCCGACATGGCGCAGTTGACTACCCCATTGACCGATCTTCTGAGGAAGGGGGTTGAGTACACGTGGGGGGAGAAAGAGCAAGCTGCCTTCTCGGTCCTCAAGAGAATTTTGTGCTCACCGTCTCTACTGCACATTGCCGACCCTCACCGCCCTTTCGAACTGGTCTCTTACGCAAACAACATCGCTGTGGGAGCAGTGCTGTTGCAGGACTTCGTTAACGGCCTTCAGCCAATTGCGTACGAGTCCCGTAAGCTCCACCCTCCCAAACGCAACAGTCCGATACACGACCGCGAGATGCTGGCGCTCATGCATGCACTCAAAGTGTGGCGATGCTACCTTACTGGAGCCGACATGACAGTACGGATAGAACGCCGATCACTACAGCATCTCCGCGACCAACCGAACCTCAATCCACGACAGATTCGCCGGTTGGACTATATGGAGTCCAACTTCCACTACATAGTGACGTACAAAAAAGGAGCACTCAACATCGCTGACGCTCTCACCCGCCACATTACCCAACTTCACGCCATCCTACTCGCCCAAACCAATCCATTTTTAACAGGCCTATTCACCCACGGATACCGCACCGACCCATTTTTCACGACTGGAAATTTGCTGACGCTGACAGAAACAAAGGGATTTTATTACGTAAAAGACTGTGCCAACCGCATCTGGGTACCAGCGTATTCACTCCTAAAGGAATTACTACTGCAGGAATCACACGACAGGGTTACCTTTGGTCTCTTTGGGGTAGAAAAAACGCAACAGCAATTGCAGCGGTATTACTACTGGCTGGAGCTGTTGACGGACGTACAGCACCACGTAGGATCGTGCCCCACGTATCAGCTGATGAAGAGCTCGCGCAAGAGAAAGGCAGGTCAGTTGCAGCCGATCCCACCACCGAGCGTGCCTGGTAGTAGGTTACCATGGATTTCGTCACAAGATTACCTTCGAGCCCTGGAGGTAACGACGCGGTTATGGTTGTCATTAACCGACTGACAAAAATGGCCCTCTTCGCTGCGTGCAGGAAATCGATCTCAGCCGAAGAAACTGCTCTCATGTTCATCGCGACCATCGTTCGACAGCACGGGATACCAACAGCAATAATCAGCGACCGCGACACGAAGTTTACACCTGGAAGAACCTCTTGGAGCAGTTCGGAACTTGACTATAGTTTAGTTCGTCGTACCACCCCGAGACCATTGGTCAGGCGGAGCGAACAAACCATACTATGGGGCAGCCGATTCGTGCCACGTGCGACGATCCGAAAACATGGGAGCAGCATTTGTCGTTGATCGAGTTCACCTACAACAATGCCCCGTCAGTGACGACGCAGCAGTCCCTACTCTACCTGAACCACGGGCAAAAGCCAACGGTGCCCATGACGCCGAGCGCGGACAACCCACATGATCACCCCGGTTACCGGCCATTTATTGTTGCAGACGGACTGGAATTATCAGCCCATTGTTCCACATCAGCCTGCTTCGCCCATACATCCGCACTACAAGCCAACTGCCATGCCATCGCTGGCCATCGATAACGTGTCCTGCATCGCAGCCGATTGTCGACCCCGAAAAAAATATGAGCCATCGGATTCGTCACCCCATGGGAATTCGAAGGATTAAGTTCCTCGTTCGCTGGAAGGAGCGCACCCCAACGGAGGACAGCTAAGTGCCCTTGGCCAACATAAAAAAACACCCTGCCCTGCAAGTGTACCTGAGGAGCCGGGGCTTCTGTGATATGCACGCACTCGCATAACGGAGGGGGCTTCTTAAGAGAGGGGGGAGGGGGGGTGGGGGGGTATTGTAAGGATTTTTTTCGGCATTCCTTGCCGCGTGCTTCAACACCGCGTATAGCAGCAACGGTTTTTCGCCCGTTAGTGCTAACGGGGCTTTGCCAAACTTTGTGCACACTATCCACCAAACCATGCACAACTGGCCCGGCCGTGTCGGCCTACGCTTCAGGACTAGTTCAACCCTTGATGCCAGCATTGCACTAGTTAGCTCGCACACATCGCGTTACTGCTTGCTCGTTTCGCGTATAAGTATTCGCTCATGCCTTCGCTCATACTTTGTACTCGTTTGACACCTAGTGCAATCCTCGCTATCTCGTTCCATTGCACCCGTAACACCTACTAATGATTTCTGACATGTTCTACCTAGTTAGTTCTGTTAGTTTTTGACATACGGTATGGCAATACTGTTTGTTTAGATGTTCTTTTGTAGACGGTGTACAATCTAGTTACTCACAATCCACGCGATTTCCGGTGCGACGCAACGCGCGACAGGGAGTGCAATGTGCCCCACTGATTACCAAAGCACGAAAATTGCGCAGCCTATCACGTGCAGGGAACCAAAAACTTGCAGGTGGGGGGAGAGGGTTCATACACGCTCTGAAGGGTGGATGTCGTTGGGGGGCGTTGTCGTGGAACGCAAACTTGTCAGCAAATAGAGCTTATAACGAGTATCCCGATTTGCGGTCACATTGCCGAACGTGACGTCGTTTCGCCTACAAGCCGACATCTGACGTATCGTAATTCATATAAACGCAAGCTTCCGTAAAAAAGATTGCACTGGCTCATTTGCCCTTTTTCCCCTTCCCGTTTTCCTCGTTATAGCATGACTCACTCGTTTCTCTTACAGCGCCTACAGACGCTCACCAATCAGCAAACTCCCAGCCCGCCAGGAAGACCGCCTGACCTGCCGGCGGAAGCCGCATCAGAAACAGTGGGCTATGTGCAAAGGTGTCGAGATCAACTTGCTCGGTAGTTGATTTCAGCCTCGGGCGACCCCACAAATTTGTTTAGGGTTCGGAGACTTGATTTCATGCCTGACAGGGTGTTGCTGTGGACAGGAACGGGTCTCGTGCAGCGCAACTTTCCCATCTCTCTCCAAAGGCTGAAATAGTAAATGCTCACTTCGGGTACTCGATATTGTGTAGAAGAAAAATGGTTACCATTGTGTTACCACTTTGTTAGAGCTAATACGCAGCTACGTTAAGAGTATGTAATTACGAAACGGGTAATCCAGTAACCACCCAATGTATTGTTACACTGTACACGTTGAAACCTTATTATTATTTTAGTATACCGTACTAATAACTATTTGCATAATATGCAATATATATTTATTCCATTTTTAAAACCCCACAACTGAACTACTAGACTGGAAGGAAAACAGGAGGAAAATCAAGAACAAAACAAAAGATTGGCAGCAAGCAGAGACTCTGGCACATCCTCCTACCCAACCAGGCAGATCCTCCCTATGCCAAGGTACTTGCCCTCCACATGAATTGGGCCACGGTTCATCCAGTGTTGAATGACACGTGCCTGGCGTGTCATTGCTGAAGAGTCTCCTGAACGTCTCAGCAGCATCCTTGCCCGGATTGCGCAGCCTGTAGCACACCTGCACCACACCAGAAAACAAACATAAAACAGAGAAGCATGTCATCTTCCCGACCTTGGTATTAAGCCAGCCGGACGAGGCGACACCAGATTAAGTTCACACCCTGAAAATTTGTGGAGGTGGGGGATGATGGGGAAAGTTCGCTGTGTGCATGAGGGTTGGCTGACATGCACTACAGGGCAAAGATGACGGGGAGAAACAGAGAGCGAAGTATGAAGATGAATGAGACAAACACTACTTCCTGAATTTTGGGAACCACGGATGAAACCTATCAGGGCAAAGAGGGGAGAGAAGAACGTGCAGGCAACCCAAGAAAGGAGGGGAGAGAAAGACGAAAACATGCAAGCATTGAAGGCAAGGAGGGTCGAGAAGATGATTCAGATATGAGAAACGGAAGAACAACCTGCAGGCAATCAAAGGCACAGAGGGGAGAGATGAGCAAGAGAATAGACCTGCAGGCAATCAAAGGCACAGAGGGGAGAGATGAGCAAGAGAATAGACCTGCAGGCAATCAAAGGCACAGAGGGGAGAGATGAGCAAGAGAATAGACCTGCAGGCAATCAAAGGCACAGAGGGGAGATGAGCAAGAGAATATACCTGCAGGCAATTCAAGGCAAGGAGAAGGAGAGAGGATGAATAACCAGCAGCGCACACAAGGCAAGGAGAGGGAAAGAATGAACCTGCAAGCATTAAAAGGGAAAGAAAGAGAAAGCATATGAATTACCAGCAGCACACACAAGGCAAGGAGAGGGAAAGAATGAACCTGCAAGAATCAAAAGGGAAATAAAGGGAAAGAATATTATTTACCAGCAGCACACACAAGGCAAGGAGAGGGTTAGAAAAAAACCTGTGGGCGATTCAAGGCAAGGACAGGGAGAGCGGATGAAAAACAGGCAGTGCACACAATGCAAGGAGAGGGATAGAATGAACCTGCAGGCAATTCAAGGCAAGGAGACGGAGTGAGGATGAATAACCATCAGTGCACGCAAGGCAAGGAGAGGGAAAGAATGAACCTGCAAGCTCTAAAAGGGAAAGAAAGGGAAAGCAGATGAATAAACAGCAATGCACACAAGGCAAGGAGAGGGAGAGAATCAACCTGCAGGCAATTCAAAGAAAGGAGAAGGAGTGAGGATGAATAACCAGCAGTGCACACTAGGCAAGGATAGGGAAATAATGAACCTGCAAGAATTAAAATAGAAAGTAGATGAATTACCAACAGCACACACAAGGCAACGAGAGGGTTAGAATAAACCTGCAGGCGATTCAAGGCAAGTAGAGAAAGAGCGGATGTAAAACGTCCAGCAGTGCACACAATGCAAGGCGAGGGAAAGAATGAACCTGCAGGCAATTCAAGGAAAAGAGAGGGAGAGATGATGAATAAACCGCAGCACACACAAGGCAAGGAGAGGTTGGAAAAAACCTGCAGGCTTCAAGGCAAGGGGAGGGTGAGAAGATGAATAAACAGCAACGCACACGAGGGAAGGAAAGGAGAGAACAAACCTGCAGGCAATTCAAGGCAAGGAGAGGGAGAGCGGATGAAAAACAAGCAGTGCACACAATGCAAGGAGAGGGAAAGAATGAACCTGCAAGCACTAAAAGGGAAAGTAAGGGAAAGCAGATGAATAAACAGCAGCGCATACAAGGCAAGGAGAGGGAGAGCTGATGAAAAACCAGAGTGCACACAATGCAAAGAGAGGGAAAGAATGAACCTGCAGGCAATTCAAGCCAGGAGAAGGAGTGAGGATGAATAACCATGAGTGCACACAAGGCAAGGAGAGGGAAAGAATGAACCTGCAAGCACTAAAAGGGAGAGAAAGGGGAAGTTGATAAATAAACAGTAGTGCACACAAGGCAAGGAGAGGGAGAGAATCAACCTGCAGGCAATTCAAGGAAAAGAGGAGTGAGGATGAATAACCAGCAGTGCACACTAGCCAAGGATAGGGGAAGAATGGACCTGCAAGAATTAAAAGGGAAATAAACGGAAAGAATATGAATTACCAACAGCACACAAGGCAAGGGGAGGGTTAGAATAAACCTGCAGGCGATTCGAGGCAAGTGGAGAAAGAGCGTATGTTAAACCAGCAGTGCACACAATGCAAGGCGAGGGAAAGAATGCACCTGCAGGCAATTCAAGGAAAAGAGAGGGAGAGACAATGAATAAACCGCAGCACACACAAGGCAAGGAGAGGTTGGAATAAACCTACAGGCGATTCAAGGCAAGGAGAGAGCGTGAAATCAGGAATAAACAGCAACACACACAAGGCAAGGAAAGGGAGAGAACAAACCTGCAAGCAATGCAAGGCAAGGAGAGGGAGAATGGATGAATAATCAGCAGTGCATACAAGGCAAGGACAGGGAGAGATTAACCCTGCAGGCAATTCAAGGCAAGGAGAGGAAGCGAATAAACCTGCAGGCAATTCAAGGCAAGGAGAGTAAGAGAATAAATAAACCTGCAGGCAATTCAAGGCAAGGATAGAAAGAGAATAAACCTGCAGGCGAGGGAGAGAAGATGAATTCATAGCAGCGTACACAAGCCAAGGAAAGGGAGAGAATGAACCTGCAGGCAATTCAAGGCAAGGAGAAGGAGTGAGGATGCATAACCATCAGTGCACACAAGGCAAGGAGAGGGAATGCATAACCAGCAGAGCACACAAGGAAAGGGGAGGGAGAGAATAAACCTGCAGGCAAACTGCAGGCATGGAGAGTGAGAGGGGGTGAATAACCAGCAGCGCACACAAGACAATGGGAGGGAGAGAATGAACCTGCAGGGAAATTAAGCCAGGGAGAGGAAGATAAGATCATGCAGGTATGCCAAGGCTAGGGGAGGGAGGGATGAGCGTACTGGTAGATTAAGCCAAGAAGAGGGAGAGATGATGATAATCAGCAGCGCACACAAGGCAAGGAGGGAGAGACTGATGACTTGGAAGCAGTTTAAACAGAGGACCACTTGGAGTACACCCATGCAATGCTTACCACCGCAAGGATGAGCATGAGCTGGACTGGATAGAGGCCGATGGGCAGCAGCGGGTCATAGATCTGTGGGATGAACAATCGAGCACACTCCAGAAACGCCGGGCTTGAGAACGCTTCGCCATCAGCAACATGCCAATAAATGACAGGCCACTAGATAAAATGTGAAACTTGCATTTCCAAACTGAACTTGAGTGATTGCCAAGAAACGGGGAATACCAATGCAACACTTACTGTCTGAGTTTTTGGTAACGTAATCTTCGCAACGAACCGCGAAATCCCTTCCCAGTTGAAACGAGACCTTTCCATCATTCCCCCTTTTGGGGACCAGCAGCCGTAAAGGTGTCCTTCGCAGTGAGTACCAACACGCCGAGTAGATCTTCCCGATCCTGTTGTTGAAACGACGCTCGGTTGTCTGTAGAATTTTCAGGTATTTGAGCGTGGCTTTCAGCTTTCCGGATGCCATTGTGCCAAAAGGGATGTCGAAGTTTGATGTGCACGCAACCAAACGTGGGAGTTAGGCAAGATCGATTTCAACTCAAACAACCAAAACTGAAGAAAAACAAAGAATCACCTAGAAGGCGCTCTGTCACATATGAGTGCGTCGGATTGAGGTTCATGTGCTCTTCATCAAAGAGCATATCATTGACCAAGTCTTTGATGAGCCTCTGCAACATGGCATTGGGGTAAAACACTTAGTGTATTTTCCAGCTGAATCTGAAATACAACGCATCTTCAACATCTTACCTCAACGTTGACGTGGGGAACCTGCTCGTCAACGACATGTATTGAGAGGGTCGTTGCCATGGCCAGGGCCTCCTTCAAATCAGATTCCTTACTGGCACACGCCTCTCGAGCAGCTTTTGCATTCTCCCTATCCTTCTCCATCTGCAAACGGACGTCGTCATTCAAGGTCTTTGCAGTCCGACCTTCTTCAGCGAACTCATCAGCTTCAGCATCATGATTCCCGCCTTCCACCTGTTCCATGACACGAGCAGCAAATGAAGTGCGCCTGGGGCCTGCATACATGCCACCCAAACCAGCAACATGTAAACTTCCAACAAGGCAGTAAGTAGCCTCTCTATCGGTGACTGTCTTGATCATGTCACCGAGATGACAAACTTAACCAAGCATACAGATCCGTACCTTGTTGGTTACCACCCATAGTCGCAGCTGGCAAATATTCTCCTACCCCTTCAAGATGTTCCTCCTGCTGGCTTGCCTCATGATTTGTTGCAGCATTGTTCGGCTCCCCCATGCAAGTCCCTTCAACATCAGGGCCACGCTCGTTTGCAGTAGGGGATCCCTGTGCAGCTGTTGGGGACACAAAGGCAGTTGTTGGGGAGGTGGACGCACTGTTACCCTGGGTTGTATTCATGGGAGGTGCCCTCCCATGGTTTTGTTAGAGACTAAGGACGGAGTCTATGTAGATTAGGGGCCCAAATTTCTCAAAATCGTTGGCTTGGAATTCTGGACAGAATCGTCGAGTTCACAAGAAACGCCGTCGACGAAAAGTTAACCGTTGGAATTCTCTCAAACTCGAGTATGTTGTAGCCCTTGACCGTGGCTATATTTCCCAATTTGAATCGCATCCAAAGATGGAGTATAACTCGAGTTATGAATTTCGACGCACTAGGGGGTAAGCTGCCATTGAAAACTTAACTTAATCACAGTTGTTCTCACAAGTTATCACAAAGAGAATTGGAGTAGCTAAAAACCAGGTAGGAGGGAAGAGGAGGACGAGAGGGAAGGTCCCCAAGGAGTCCCCAACCAAGGAAACCCCATACCATACAATTCCCCTCTCTATAGGCACCCCAACTTTGACATTTGTCACTTTCCCAACCCATGCCATCCACCTCACCCAACTTGGCCACACTTGCCAACCTGGTTTGGCTCCTCCCAACCATTTGGCAACATCTACAGTAATGGGGACGAATTTCCCAACCCCCAAAAGTCTATACCCCATATAGAGTCACTCCACAAATTCCCAAAGTCACTGCATCACAATCAAAACTTCGAACGATAATAACTTTCTCGTTCTTGATTCGATCGCGGCGATTCTTGGTTCGTCGGAAAGCTCTTGAGCAGAGGAGTCACTTCAGATATCTGCTCAAGCCAAATAACATTCACACATACTCAGAAAATCCAAACCACACCAAACACAAATTCTTGCACACGCTCACACCACGCATGCAACGCACGAACATATGATGGGAGGCAGACAGACGTGAATGCGAATGATAGCATCACACAACAGGTTTGAGCCGAGTATCTGCTGAGTTGCAGATCGTTTAGCTCCGCGAATGCGAGTAGCAGTCCACGATGGCAACGGTGGTTCTCTTGTTGGTGATAATTGCATTCTTGATTTGGGAGAAAAAACAGATTACTGACGGGATGGGACTCTATATGCCACCAAAAGAATTGAGGTGAACGGGAGTGAGCTCACCTGCAAGCTGGCCCTGGCATGGAATCAGCGTGTGATTAGTCTTGCTGGTGCGCTCAAGACTCTGGCGCACACCCATCTGACGCACAAGAGACGGTAGTATTATGGGTGATGAGTTTGGAGCCATCTTCTGGAGAGGATCTAGAGTCGAAGGTAGGGTAATAGTACTACTTTACTACAGTAGCGATAGAACAAATATATAAACTCACTATGGTGACCTATTGGGTGTCCTACGCGAGTCGCGCATGTATCCTCTCTTGACACTCCCGAGAATGCATCCAGCATTCTCTGGCAGAGGCATTCAATGCGCTAGCTGAAGCGTATATGAAAATTCATGCTCCTGGACGGATTAAGTTGTGCTGGCAGAGGCGGCTCCATTTAAGGATAGTCTTTCTGTGCTGGCAGAGGCGGCTCCATTTAAGCATTGTCTAGCTGTCCTGGCAGAGGCGGCTCCTTAAATCAAAGGATTTTGAGGTTCGGGATCAAGCCTACCTTTGAGGTACTTAAGCGCTTAAATCGATGGTTAGCATTGCCTTGATGCCTGGCTCCGTTTGGCTATGACTAACCTAGAAATGGCAAGTTAAAATTTCGAAGATTCAAACTTCGACCTCCTGACTCAACCACCCAGGAGCAACCACGCACATCACCAAACCCTAGTGCTGTGCTGTTGCTTCGCGCTGCAGAAATTCCTGTGAGGGTGAGGGGTCGAAATGGTGACAATATTAGAAGCGATGTGTCAATCAAGAGTGACAAGAGCAAGGGGAGGGAGGATCCTCCCATGTGTGAGGGAACTGTGACGGTACTGTTTAAAAAGTATGTCGCGCTGTACACCACCACTCAGACAACACGGAAAAATTGGTGAGCCGCGACTCGCCGAAGTTGGGTGGCTTTACAGTTAATCAGAAATGTGTTGTGTTTTTACAAATCTGTGATAATACTAAGCTACCGTGCAAACCTGAATGTCACCGTACAAGATGATTAACTACCTACACTTCAGCTCATTCCACGAAAACCTTGCACCAGGGTCTTTAAGATCTGCCTGACGAGGAAACACATGAAGAACTTTGAGTATGCTCCCCGCGTGCACCACCCCATATCCCTGGTTACCAGGCCACCACTTCAGTGTTGTTAGGTCGACAGTGTTTCAGCTGGGAAGAGCCTTATAGTAGCGCACGAATGCTACTTGATCCGCCATTCTTTCCTCTCGTGTGTACTCGTCACCTGTCCGTGCATCAACAATTGTCCAGGAAAGAGTCTTGTGCAAAGTGAAAATCAGAAACACCTTAGCTGGCCACATGACGGACTCCCCCGTAGTCTCAACGCCCCCAACCATGACATCTGAGAACCAACCAAGGGCCATGGAACGCAGGAGCTGCCCGTGCATATGCTGGGTACTTGCTATATCTAGTGAAATCCTCATCAGGAGAAATGGCAATACCTTGATTCATATCAATGACGGGAGACCACGTCACTTTACACCCTACTGGATGTTCCTGTCACCTCTGAAATGCAAGAATGCCTTCCCTCAGCAGGTGAAAATCGCCCGGAACTGTGTCGGCATACTCCTTCCACAAATTTGTACGTCGGTCAGTAGGATCTATCCTCGCAACCTTGCCTGTCACAGCCGGGGACCCTGTCTCTAGAGCTTGTTTCATTGCTACACTACGTGCCTTCTTGTCTTCTACTTTATCGTCGGTTGCCGTCATGAAATCAACAAGCTCGCTTGTCAAGCAGCGACGGGTGATTGAGGCTTCGGCATTATGATGATTAGAAGCACGGTATGGTCGCTTCATGAGGGAGATGTGCACATGCTCATAGAGGTCAGTACAGTAGGGGACCGGCACACCTGCACGACGAATGTCATTGGCCACATGGAGCATTGCATGCACCTTTGGGACGTTGAAGTCGGACTTCTGATGAGAGCCAAAGTGTTTCACCAGGCGGGGGACAAACCTGGATCGGATGGTTTTAACAAAATGTAGCAGATGGGCAGAAGGATTAAAAAACAGTTAGCTCTGATTGACATCAAGCAACCTGACCTGCTCACTGCCCACAATCTCCAGCCTATCAACAACACATGCTCATTTGCCTCCTCTGATGAGATCTGACTGCAAGGTACAAGCAGGGAGTTGGCAGGGGGAGAGTGGCGCATGGAGGACAATAAAGGTTTTCCGGGTTTATGTCCGCCCTCCGTAATCCCAGACTCTCCCTTGCATCCTCTGTGCCTCCTAACTCCTTCCTCTCTGTCCCCCATTTGCTTCTAGTCGACAAGGACATGGGGGGTGATTTTGAGGGTAAATATGGCTATGGAGGTAAGCATAACCCCTCGCGCCCACCAATCATGAAGTTTAGCTGCAGGATTTGGAAGGGAAACGCGAGAGGAGAGGAGATGCAGAGTGACAGTGATGCTCCCCAGTCCACCAGCAGTGAAACTGGACAGCAAAGGTGGAAAGGGAAACGTGAGGGGGAAGGAGGTGCAGGGTGAGAGTGATGCTCCCCGGTCCACCAGCAGTGAAACTAGACAGCAAAGGTGGAAAGGGAAACGTGAGGGGGAAGGAGGTGCAGGGTGAGAGTGATGCTCCCCGGTCCACCTGCTGTGAAACTGGACAGCAAAGGTGGAAAGGGAAATGTGAGGGGGAAGGAGGTGCAGGGTGACAGTGATGCTTCCCTGACCACCTGCTGTGAAACTGGACAGCAAAGGTGGACAAGGAAACGCGAGGGGGAAGCAGGTGCAGGGTGACATTGATGCTCTCCGGTTCCCATGCAGTGAGAGAGTGAGAGTGAGAGCAGTGAGAGTGATTGAAAGTAGGGAGAGTGAAATCAGAGAGAGTGAAATCAGAGAGAGTGAAATCAGAGAGAGTGAAATAAGTTAGATTGAAATCAGATATATTAAAATCAGAGAGTTGGAATCGGCGAGCTTGAAATCAGGGAGTTGAATCGGAGAGAGTGAAATCTGACTGATTGAAATCAGAGACTTGAAATTCGAGAGTTGGAGAGATTGAATTCTGATAGATTGAAAGTAGTGAGATTGAAGTCAGAGAGACTGCAATAAGAGAGCATGAAATCAGAGAGAGTGAAAGTAGTGAGATTGAAATAAGAGAGACTGAAATGAGAGAGAACGAAAGCAGATAGATTGAAACCAGAGAGAGTGAAAATTGGTGAGATTGAAATAAGAGAGATTGAAAGCAGAGAAATTGAAATCAGAGAGAGTGAAATAAGAGAGATCGAAGATAGTCACAGTGAATTCATTGGATCCAAATGCAGTGAGAGTGCAATCGGTGAGATCAAGAGCAGTGAGAGTGCAGTGAAAGAGTGACAAGAGCATTGAGAGTGCAATCAGTGAGATCAAGAGCACTGAGAGTGCAATCAGTGAGATCAAGAGCAGTGCAGGGTAACAGTGATGCTCTCTGGTCCACCTGCTGGAAAACTGGACAGCCAAGATTAAAAATGCGAGGGAAAGGGAGGTATAGGGTGAGAGTGATGCTCCGTATCCACCCTTCACGAATCTAGCCTGCTGGTTCATGACAAAACTACTACACGGCGAATAACTGACTGAATGAAATAGCGAATATTGGCAAGTACACGGTTGCACAGTACTTACACACGAGCCATCTCTTGTAGATTCTTCAGGGACTTCTCAGTGTGGCAGGCGCGATGCCAAGCGAGACTATGCCACAAACAAAACAGCTCCACGGTCCTCACCCACTCTGGGTTCATGTCCTTGACGGTTGACATCAAAATGGGCAGCACCTGCATAACAGCCTGGTGCTGGAAGGCATAGAATGTGGCATTGCCACTGAAGTATCCGTCAGTATGCGCGGGAAGGCGGCTGAACCAGATCCTCACACTTGGTAATCAGAGCGGGTTTACACGCGAGGTCTTCAACCGCGTAGTTCCGGCCTTTAAAAACCGCGGGGGCGACGACGAAGGCGCCGATACGGGTATGTAAAACCAGTTCCGCGCAATTTTTCTAAGTCCCCCTCGATTCGGTTTTCGAACACCCCTCAGATTTTCTGGTGGAAAGGTTGGAGTTTCGACCGTTCGATCGAGTTTCATCTCAACGGCCCGGAGAATTTCGCCCAAAACGTTGGAATTTGGAGCGTCGGATTGACTTTCTTCTCAACGGCCGAGATTGAGCGCGAATTTCGACTAAGGGAGATTCACGCGACTTACAGAATTTTTACTCGTCGATTCTACAGTCGATTCGAGTCGCAGTAAGTCGGCCAGCACCCATAAATTGATTCTTTTCGTCGCGCTTCTTTCTGTAAATCGCCAAATGGAGGGAAAAAGAGATATTTCAGTACAGAAAATCGCGGAGTTACGTGCCGAGCATAAGCAGGTACGTGTGGCGCTCCCACGACTCGAGAAACTCCTTGCGAACCAGTCGGCAACCGCCACAGCAGCAGCGAATGCAGCAGCGACAGCAGCAGCAGCAGCAGCAGCAGCAGCAGCAGCAGCAGCAGCAGCAGCAGCAGCAGCAGCAGCAGCGGCGACACCGACAATTCTACCTGCGACAACGGCAGCAGCTACAGTTAACCTCGAAGCAGTGAAGCTGAGGCTACCGGAGGCGTTCGATTTCATAGTTTAAAGGGAACGACGTTCGTCGATTTGTAGCTGAACTCGAAATTTACTTCGAAGCCGTTGGATGCACGACCCCGACAGAAGACGCAATGCGCATACGGCTCGCAGCAACACTGTTACAAGGCCCAGCTCTAGAGTGGATCAACAACAGAATAGTCCAAGGCGAAGGGACGTGGGCGCAGTTTCGGGCAGCACTGATCGAACAGTTCGACACGTTGAACAGTAGCTACTACGGAACACGACGCAACAAGCCAACTAGTGGCATGGGGCGATTGGCACCACCCACGACTGCTGAACCGATGGAGAACGACGAGGGCGATGTGGAGCAGCGGCTAGCAAAAACTGAGACGTACAAATTTTGCGGCGCTACAGGACATCGTATCTTGGCGTGTTGGGAAATGAAGGGAAGGCGTGCGGAGCTGAGATACAAGAACAGTGCGGCACCCCCGAAGCAGAAAACGGACAACGTGGCAACTTCGGAGAGGGCGAAAAAAGGAGAATATGATGGCGCGAGTTTAAAACGTCACGACCAGCCGGCACCAGGGGAAATCGCCGAGACAAATGGAGACTCCGCGAAACAAGACCCTGCACCGACTGGGAAACTCCAGCCGTACACCCCGACAAGTAAGAATATTACTTCTCGTGGGTTTCAAGCCTTTATTAAGGGAGAGTCAGAAATTAAACCGGTACCGGGTAATATGGGGACCCTACTCCGGAGCGCTAACAAGGGTCGAGCGTTCCGAGGAGTTAATATTCTCTCCCAGCAGCTCTGTTTAAAGGCTCCCTGTTCCCCACAGATGAAGCCTACACAGCTGCAAAGGCCTAGGGGAAGGTTCCAGGCTCAAGAGAAGTTGTACCAGCCTCGGATAAATCCTTCTAACCCTACTCAGGTGATACCTGATATTGAAGCTGCATCTTCGAGCGCAGGACCTAGGGATGACATATTCGACGTACCCTACGATCCTACAAGCGATACCAGCTATGGCTACTCGGAGCAGCAACAGCCACTAGTACTCGAGGTGATCTGCAACGAGCGACGCCTCCAGGCACTGGTGGACAGTGGTGCGTCCCACTCGGTGTGCGACCGCGGGACGTTGGAGAAAATTGGAGAGTCATCGGAGGAGACCCAGTTTACAACAACGATGGTGGACGGTACGAAGCTTCCCATCCACGGCGAGTCAACACTGCAGCTGCAGATAGGAGCGTTAAGGTTGAAGCCGACGTTGCCGATCACGAACATCAAGGGATTAGATTTCATCTTGGGGCGTGATTTTCTGAAGCGGTTCAACCCCGAGATCGACTGGGTCAACTGGAAGGCGTGTATCTACAACGACGGGAAACGTGTGAAGCTGCGAAGGTGGACGGATACAGGGGATACTCCTCATCAGCAAGCCATGGAGCAGCTACAGACAGCACTGACTACAGCGCCAGTACTCATCCTACCGAATCCAGACAGAGACTACGTGGTGGAAGCAGACGCTAGTGACCAAGCAGTCGGAGCAGTACTGATGCAGGATCACGGACGCGGTTTGCAGCCCATCGCCTATCTGAGTAAGAAGCTACATGGAGCAGAACTGAACTACCCTATCCATGACAAGGAAGCCTTAGCGATAGTCACAGCCTTCAAGGCGTGGAGGTGTTACCTAGAGGGAGCCAAGACTACAGTTTACACTGACCACTACAGCCTCAAATACCTGAAGTCGCAGCCGACGCTCTCACGACGACAGGTGCGGTGGGTAGACTTCTTGGAGACCCACTTCCATTACGACATCGTCTACAAGCCCGGGCTACACAACAAAGCTGATGCGTTGAGCCGCCCCGGTCATGTAGCAGGCATCCAACTCGACGGGATGAACCCTCTGCTCAAGGGTCTATTCCAGCATGGATACTCCGTGGACGCAGAGATTGCTACAGCAGAGAAACAGAAGCTGTTACAGTGGGAGAAGGACCTAGCTGTAAGAAAGGGATCATGAAAGATTTGGGTACCGAACTATGCCCCGCTCCGACAGATCTTACTGGAGGAATTTCACGATGTGGCATACGCGGGACATTTCGGGAGCAACAAGACGTTAGCGGGAATAGCAAAGTATTATTACTGGCCCCGGATGGCAACAGACGTGCAGCAGTTCGTCACTTCATGCGACACGTGCCTGTCGAAAAGAACGAACAGGAATGATGAACTAACAGTGCAAAACAGTACAAGTACCTAACCCTAGAATTGTGTACCCCGTATAGGCTAACCCACTGTAGCCTACACAAGCATAACATATATAATGTTTAACACACCCCCATAGGCAAAGTGGGGGAGAACTAGGGGTCACAAGACCAGTCAAGGCAGAGCAAGGCAAAACAAGCTCAGGGTGGATCTCAAGGATTCCACAC
Source organism: Closterium sp. Yama58-4 (assembly GCA_947470075.1). Taxonomy (NCBI): domain Eukaryota; kingdom Viridiplantae; phylum Streptophyta; class Zygnematophyceae; order Desmidiales; family Closteriaceae; genus Closterium; species Closterium sp. Yama58-4. The sequence continues at coordinate 33,503 of CANIUD010000660.1, read as the reverse complement.
AAATTCCGAGCACAAGCAAGCGGTCACAAGACCAGTTCACATGCAGGTTTATAATAGAGCAAGAGGTACAATGATCACAACCTAGCAAGAGTAAACATGCAGGTATATATATAAAGATCACAGTACAAACAGAGTCAAGAAGTGAGCAAGTGAGGTCCAGTAGGCACAAGACCTAGGAGAGTGCAAAAGCGTTGATGGTCACAAGGCTGAAGCGCCTTGGTGAACACATCAGCAGTGTTGGCCTCAGTGGCCACGTAACGGAGACAAAGCTGACCACGCTGCTGAAGCTCTCGAGCAAGGAAGTACCGCAGAGCGATGTGCTTCGTTCTGTGCTCCAGTCTGTGCTCCTCACACAAGGCAATGGCAGCCTTGTTGTCAACGTACAGCACTGGAGGGGAACGAGGCCGCTCTCCCAAGTCAGTCAGCAGGTAGGTCAGCCAGCGTAGCTCCTGGGCCGCCATGGCTGTGGCGTAGATCTCAGCCTCACAACTGGAGCTGAGAACAGAAGAAGAGCGTGTAGAACGCCAAGAAACTGAGCCAGAGCCAAGGCTGAAGGTGTAACCCTGAGACGACCGCTGAGTAGCCTGGTCGTCCGCCCAAGAAGCGTCTGAGTGTCCAGTGAGTACAACACGGTCTCGCCCTCCAAGCACTAGCCCCATGCCCGACGTACTGCACAAGTAGCGCAACACCCTCTTAGCGGCATCCATGTGCTCCTTCCTGTGACGGCCAGGAGCGACATAGCGTGCAAGGATGCTAAGAGGGTATGCAAGGTCAGGTCGAGTGCAGGTCATCAGATACATGAGGCAGCCAACAAGCTCTGGATACGGGCCACTCGACTCTACGGACTCATCCGAAGGCAGAGCTGAGAGCGAGTGACCTATAGTTAGAGGAGTGGCCTGAGGCGAGGAGTACGTGAAGCCGAAGCGCTGAAGGACCTGCTGCACCATGTGTGACTGAGTCAAGGTGATGGTGCGCCGTGCTCTGTCCCGAGTGATCCGCAAGCCAAGGTAGCTTGTCAGTTCACCCAGGTCTGTGCACGTGTGTCGCTTCTGCAGCTCCGACTTCACGTGGGCGAGTCCTGCAGTGTCAGCAGTGGCAAAGACCAAGTCGTCGACGTACACGAGGATGTAGAACGGCGGCAGCGAGGTGTCAGTGCGTAGAAACAGCGACGGGTCAGCAGTAGAAGGAGCGAACCCAAGTGCCGCGAGTGTCGTCCTCAGTGTGTCGTGCCACTCACGTGGCGCCTGGCGGAGACCGTAGACTGGCCGCTGGAGCCTCCACTGGGTACCAGGAGGGAACGACCCAGTGAAGCCAGGAGGGCGGCGCAGCCAGATCTCCTCGTGCAGACTGCCCTGCAAGAAAGCAGTGCTGAAGTCAAGAGAGTGAAGCTCGTAGTCTCGCTGAGCGGCTATGTGCAGCAGCACCCGAAGAGTAGTCATCTTCGGGGTGGGGGAGAAGTTCTGGAAGAAGTCTACTCCCTCTTGCTGACTGAAGCCTCGAGCAACGTAGCGTGCCTTGAAGACAGGAGGAGAACCCGGCGACCGCTTCACCCTGAAAATCCACATGCCACTGACGATGTTCGCCCCAGGTGGGGGAACCTCGTCGACGTAGGTGCCTGTGGACTTCCAGGAAGCCATCTCTGCGTCCATGGCTGTCTGCCACTGAGAGGAGTAGGGACCTGCCACCGCCTCTGCGTAAGAGCGCGGGGTCGGGATGTCTGGTGCATCCGGGTCTCCCTCAGGGGCAACTAGCATGGACACAAGATGGGGCAAAGCAGCAGCAAAGCACTGGAACTCCTCCTGCCTGTCCTCAAGGACGTCCGTGCCTAGAGCACACTCACCCCCGACGGACGGAGGACAGACAGACTCAGACTCAGCAACAAGGCTAGCGGCGAAGTCTAGACGGCACGCGGCAGCAAAGTCAACCAACTCAGCGACCAGAGCAGACGCAGCAGAGGACTCAAAGGTAGGGTCAGTGACAACAGTGGCGAGGAGACGCGTGACTGTGGGACTGGCAGCACGACGGGAGTCAGACTCCGGGTCAGGAAGAGTAGGGAGAGAGGACGCAGGAGGAGACAGCAGAGGGACACGCTGAGGAGCAGTGGAGCGACGCAGTGTCATGTAGTGAGTGCCAGGGACAGGAGGAGGACGCTCACGTGTGCCACGACGACTAGTGCGCGCAGGACGAACAGGCGACGCAGGACGAGACGCAGGCTCACGACGCTCGGTAAGACCTCCTGTGGGACCGGTGTAAGGAGAGGGACCAGGGAGAGGCGAGGTAGGCGGTAACTGTGACTGCGACTGGACAGGCTGCAGACACTCTACGGAGGGAGGAGGACAAGGAGGAGGAGCCAGACCAAGAACCTGCTGAAGGAGCGGGACGAAGTACGGTCGCGGCCTCGTAGCGTCTCCAGAGCCAGCAGGGACACCAGCACCGGGGACCTCAGCACCAGCAGTAGCTCCACCGTGCGGGTCCGCAGCACCAGCAGCAGCTCCACCGCCCGGGGCCTCAGCACCAGCAGCAGCTCCACCGTCCGGGTCCTCAGCACCAGCAGCAGCTCCACCGTCCGGGTCCGCAGCACCAGCAGCAGCTCCACCGGCCGGGTCCGCAGCACCAGCAGCAGCTCCACCGTCCGGGTCCTCAGTACCAGCAGCAGCTCCACCGCCCGGGGCCTCAGCACCAGCAGCAGCTCCACCGTCCGCGTCCTCAGCACCAGCAGCAGCTCCACCGTCCGGGTCCCCAGCACCAGCAGCAGCTCCACCGTCCGGGTCCCCAGCACCAGCAGCAGCTCCACCGTCTGGGTCCTCAGCACCAGCAGCAGCTCCACCGTCCGGGTCCGCGGCACCAGGGGCTCCACTCCGAAGACTGCAGCGTCGCGTGTACCACTCTCGGATCTGCTGAAGGGAGGGGAGCTCCCGGGGAGGTGGGGAAGCACGGGTACCGGCGCCAGGAGCACCCCTCCGGAGGCTGCAGTACCGGAGGTACCTCTCCTGCAGCTGCTGGGAGGAGAGGGCTCCTCCAGGTGTAGCACGCTCAGGCTCAGCACCACCAGACTCAACACCACCAGACTCAGCACTCCCAGGCTCCGCACCCCCAGGCCCAGCACCCCCAGGCTCAGCACCTCCAGGCTCCGCACCTCCAGGCTCAGCACCCCCAGACTCAGCACCCCCAGGCTCAGCACCTCCAGGCTCAGCACCCCCAGTCTCAGCACCCCCAGGCTCAGCACCCCCAGTCTCAGCACCCCCAGGCTCAGTACCCCGAGGAGGACGCGACTCGACGGCTACCTCGACAGGCTCAACGGGGTCTACCTGAGACACACCTGAGGGAGCGGCACCCTGAGGGGGGAGGGGCTCTACAACAGCAGCACCTGGCGCGAGGAAGAGAGGCGGAGGGGGGAGCGGGGCAGTGCGGTAGGGGAAGAGACGGTAGAAGGGGACCGACTCGTCGAACGTGACGTCCTGAGAGGGGAAGACACGGCGCGAGACAGGGTGGTAAAACTGCCAGCCAGGCGCGTTAGGGACAAAGCCAAGGAAGACACAGGGGACAGCGCGACGAGAGAGCTTGTCCGCGGACGTGTCGCGGACAAAGGCACGAGATCCCCAGACGCGGAACACCGACGCATCGCCAACCTCTCCCGTCCAACGCAGTGTCGGCGAGGTCTCCGGAGCGGAGACACGGGGCCAGAGGTTGAGCTGATGCGCGGCGTACCGGACTGCAAACGGCCACAGAAAATGGGGGGCAGCCGCATGGACCAAGGAGGTACGAGCGACCTCCATGACCAGGCCAATGCGGCGCTCAGCAACCCCATTCTGCTGCGGAGAGGCCGGAAGCGTGAACGTCTGCTCAATGCCCTCCTCCTGACAGAAGGCGCTCAAGAGGTCGGAGGAAAACTCACCGCCCCTATCAGAGTGCAGTCGCAGGACCGGAAGGTCCGAGCGAAAGCGCCGCTCCAGCTGGAGACGAGTAGCGCGGATCCAAGGGATCAAGACATCAGGGACCTCACCCTTGGTGCGCAAGGGGAAGACCGTGGTGTAGCGCGTGTAGTCGTCAACTACCAGCAGAAAGTAGCGCTCCCCGCCCTGTCCACGAACGCGGGCGGGGCCCCACACGTCCAGGTGGAGTGTCTGCAGAGGAGCCTCCGTCGGGGGAAACGCAGAAGAGTGAGGAGCGGCGCGCTGCCGCCCCTCGACACAGGGAATACAGGGAGGAGCCGGCGAGGGTGGGAGGGGAGGGAGAACCCTGGGAAGACCAGAGACAAGGTACCGCTGGTGCATGGTCCGAAGGCGCTGCACGGACGGGTGGCCAAGTCGGTGGTGCCAGAGGACGGTGTCGTGCGCGAGAGACCGACACGAGCAGGGGGCGGACAGCTGACCTGACGCAGACGCAGACGCAGCCACCTGTGGGGACCCAGTGGTCAGTGTGTACAGGTCCGACCCTGGCTCCCGAGTGAAGGTAGCCAGGTGACGACCCGTCCGAGCACACGTGCAGTGGCGGTGGCGCTGCTGCTGGTGCTGAGGACCCGGACGGTGGAGCTGCTGCTGGTACTGAGGACTCGGACGGTGGAGCTGCTGCTGGAGCTGAGGACCCGAGCGGTGGCGCTGCTGCTGCTGCTGAGGACCCGGGCGTTGGAGCTACTACTGGTGCTGAGGACCCGGCCGGTGGAGCTGCTGCTGGTGCTGTGGACCCGGCCGCTGGAGTCTCCTCTGCTTCTGGAGACGCTGCGCGGCCGCGACCGTACTTCGTACCGCTCCTTCAGCAGGTTCTTGGGCAGGCTCCTCCTCCTTGTCCTCCTCCCTCCGTAGAGTGTCCTCCGCCTGTCCAGCCGCAGTCACAGTTACCGCCTACCTCGCCTCTCCCTGCTCCCTCTCCTTACACTGGTCCCACAGGAGGTCTTACAGAGCGTCGTGAGCCTGAGTCTCGTCCCGCGTCGCCTGTTCGTCCTGCTCGCACTGCTAGTCGTGTCCGTCGTGAGCGTCCTCCTCCTGTCCCAGGCACTCACTACATGACTCTGCGTCCCTCTACTGCTCCTCAGCGTGTCCCTCTACCGTCTCCTCCTGCGTCCTCTTTGCCTCACGTTCCGGACCCTGAGTCTGACCGGTACCGTGCTGAGCACCCTACTGTCACGCGTCTCCTCGCTACTGTTGTCACTGACCCTACCTTTGAGTCCTCGACTGCGTCTGCTCTGGTCGCTGAGTTGGTTGACTTTGCTGCTGCCTGTCGTCTAGACTACGCTGCTAGCCTTGTTGCTGAGTCTGATTCTGAGTCTGTCTGTCCTCCGTCCGTCGGGGGTGAGTGTGCTCTTGGCACGGACGTCCTTGAGGACAGACAGGAGGAGTTCCAGTGTCTTGCTGCTGCTTTGCCCCGTCTCGTGTCCTTGCTAGTTGCCCCTGAGGGAGACCCGGATGCACCAGACATCCCGACCCCGCGCACTTACGCTGAGGCGATGGCGGGTCCCTACTCCTCTCAGTGGCAGACAGCCATGGACGCCGAGATGGCTTCCTGGAAGTCCACACGCACCTACGTCGACGAGGTTTCCCCACCTGGGGCGAACATCGTCAGTGGCATGTGGATTTTCAGGGTGAAGCGGCCGCCGGGTTCTCCGCCTGTCTTCAAGGCGCGTTACGTGGCTCGAGGCTTCAGTCAGCGAGAGGGAGTTGACTTCTTCCAGACCTTCTCCCCCACCCCGAAGATGACTACTCTTCGGGTGCTGCTGCACATAGCCGCTCACCGTGACTACGAGCTTCACTCACTTGACTTCAGCACTGCTTTCTTGCAGGGCTGCCTGCACGAGGAGATCTGGCTGCGCCGCCCACCTGGCTTCACTGGGTCGTTTCCTCCTGGTACCCAGTGGAGGCTTCAGCGGCCGGTCTACGGTCTCCGCCAGGCTCCGCGTGAGTGGCACGACACACTGAGGACTACACTTGCGGCTCTTGGGTTCGCGCCTTCTACAGCTGACCCGTCGCTGTTCCTGCGCACCGACACTTCGCTGCCGCCGTTCTACATCCTCGTGTACGTCGACGACTTGGTCTTTGCCACTGCTGACACTGCAGGACTCGCCTACGTGAAGTCGGAGCTGCAGAGGAGACACACGTGCACAGACCTGGGTGAGCTGACAAGCTATCTTGGCTTGCGGATCACCCGGGACAGAGCACGGCGCACCATCACCCTGACTCAGTCACACATGGTGCAGCAGGTTCTCCAGCGCTTCCGCTTCACGTACTCCTCGCCTCAGTCCACTCCTCTGCCTACCGGTCACTCGCTCTCAGCTCTGCCTTCGGATGAGTCCGTAGAGCCGAGTGGCCCGTATCCAGAGCTTGTGGGCTGCCTCATGTACCTGATGACCTGCACTCGACCTGACCTTGCATACCCTCTTAGCATCCTTGCACGCTATGTCGCTCCTGGCCGTCACAGGAAGGAGCACATGGATGCCGCTAAGAGGGTGTTGCGCTACTTGTGTAGTACGTCGGGCATGGGGCTTGTGCTTGGAGGGCGAGACCGAGTTGTTCTCACAGGGCACTCAGACGCTTCTTGGGCAGACGACCAGGCCACTCAGCGGTCGTCTCAGGGTTACACCTTCAGCCTTGGCTCTGGCTCAGTTTCTTGGCGCTCTACACGCTCTTCTTCTGTTCTCGGCTCCAGTTGCGAGGCTGAGATCTACGCTACAGCCATGGCTGCCCAGGAGCTACGCTGGCTGACCTACCTGCTGACCGACCTCGGAGAGCGGCCTCGTTCTCCTCCAGTACTGTACGTCGACAACAAGGCTGCCATTGCCTTGTGTGAGGAGCACAGACTGGAGCACAGAACGAAGCACATCGCCCTGAGGTACTTCCTTGCTCGTGAGCTGCAGCATTGCGGTCAGCTTTGTATTCGCTACGTGGCCACTGAGGCCAACACTGCTGATGTGTTCACCAAGGCGCTTCAGCCTCGTGACCATCAGCGCTTCTGCACTCTGTTAGGCCTTGTGCCTACTGGACCTCACTTGCTTACCTCTTGACTTTGCTTGTACTGTGATCACTATATATATATATACCTGCATGTTTACTCTTGCTAGGTTGTGATCACTGTATCTCTTGCTCTGTTATAAACCTGCATGTGAACTGGTCTTGTGACCACTAGCTTGTGCTCGGAATTTGTGTGGAATCCTCGAGATCCACCCTGAGCTTGTTTGCCCTGCTTTGCCTTGACTGGTCTTGTGACCCCTAGGTCTCCCCCACTTTGCCTATGGGGGTGTGTCAAACATTATATGTGTTGGTTGTTGTTAGGCTACAGTGAGATAGACCATATGGGGTACAGATCTCTAGGGTTTACTATTTGTACTGCCTTCCTTGTTAGTTCAATCATCCCAGTCTGTTATTTCGACACAGTGGAGGAGGTCGCAATGACCGGACCCCCAGAGGGGTCAGCGAGGGAGACAGCAACTGGCCGAGCAAGTGGCTCAAGGACAGTGCGGTCACGAAAGAAACAGCGTGAAGCACCTGAGTCCAGGGTGAAGGTGTGCAGTGCCTCAGTCGACTCAGTACCAGGGGGGACAGACGCACGAGCACCTAGAGCGACAGCCTCACCATCACCTGAGGGAGCAGACACGCAAGTACCTGCAGCGGCAGTCTCACTAGCACCTGGAGCGGCAGTCTCACTGGTCAGAATGCCCGGGTCGGGCGGAACACACAAGTACTGAGCACCCTCTCCACTAGTAAACATGGCATACATGGCAGTGAGAATAGCATCAAAGTCTAGAGCCCAGATATCAACCCCCTTCCTCTCCAGATCAGCCCAGCGGGGCAGCTCAGCGCCATCAGGGAACTGGGTGCGCCAAGCGTCGGTAAGGCGCGCGAAACAGCGCTGCGTGGGGTGCGGCCTCCCACACTGCTGACCAGTGCGGTCACCAGTGCGGATGACATACGTGCAGCTAAGACGCTGGGCATACCACTCACGGGCCTCCTGGAGCGACGGAGTGTGCTGCTGGCTCAGACCACCGCCAGCGCCTCCACGGCCACCACCATTGCCGCCACTTCCGCGACCACCTCCGCCCCCACCGCCGCCCCCGCCCCTGCCACCGCCCCCGCCGCTGCCGTCACCACCCCCACTGCCGCCACTAGCCTCTCCAGCCCCTCCTCCACCCCCACCGCCTCCACCCCTACCGCCCCCGCCGCCACCTCCACCCTTGCCCCCCTTCGTCCTGCGGCGCCCGCTCGAAGCAGACGCGGTCCCGACCTTCTCAGCACCAAGAAGGTCGACAGCAGAAGCAGAGGCGACAGAGGGAAGGAGGGGGGAAGGGGAACACCCCTCAAAGAAAGGAGTGCGGGGGTCACCACGAGAGGCACCTACAGCGACGACACTCGCCTCGGCTGCAAGTAGCTCCTTCTCGAGGAGGGCAATGGTGAGCTCAGTGGGGCAGCGAGCTAGAAACTGATCCCTGACTACGCGCAGAGAGTCAGGGAGGCGGGTGACTAGGTGGTAGAGAACGAGCCAGAGCGGGGGGGGGTTGTTAGCTAGGAACTCGGCAGGCATAGTTGCGCGGAAGCGGGCCTCACTAGTCTTGAGGTGGGTGATGAGGTCAGCAACGGTGTGGAAGGAGGCCAGGTCGGGGAACAGGTAGGGGAGGGAGAGGCGGCCTAGTGCGGCAGAAGCAGGCGAGGAGTAACGAGCAACTACAGCAGTGTACAGCTCCTTAGCAGTCTTGTGCTGGCCAAAGTGCTCGCGCTCATCTAGCGGCAGGGAGTTGCGAATGGCAAAGCGAGCGTGAGCGTCACGAGTCTGCCACTGTGAGCGCTGAGTGCTGTCAGCAGTAGTAGGAGGTGCAGTAGCGTGGCCTAGGGCGTGATCGTACAGTGAAATATCTTCCTTGGCAGTGAGCTGTAGGTAGAGGTGCAGGTCATCGAGCCAGGTGTCAAACTTCACCGGGCGGCCCTCAGCATCAAAAGCGAGTACAGGAGGAGTAGCCATAGCAGCAGTAGCAGTGGCAGTAGCAGCAGTAGGAGTAGCAGCAGCAGTAGTGTAGTGCAGGTAGGACAGCGCGGCTCGGCTAGGGCTGTGCGGCTCGGCTAGGGCGGCGCGGCTCGGTTCGGGGCGCGCGGCTCGGCTCGGACTGGGCGGCTCGGTTCGGGTCGCGCGGCTCGGCTCGGATCGGGCGGCTGTAGCGGTCGCGGGCCGTTGGGGCCTTTAGGGGCGAGCGCGGGGCCGTACGGGGCCTCTAGGGGCTAGCGCGGAGCCGTGCGGGGCCGTAAGGGGCGAGCGCGGGGCCGATCGGGGCCTCTAGGGGCTAGCGCGGGGCCGTTCGGGGCCTCTAGGTGCGAGCGCGGGGCCATTCGGGGCCTCTAGGGGCGAGCGCGGGGCCGTACGGGGCCGTAAGGGGCGGGCGCGGGGCCGTTCGGGGCCGTAAGGGGCGAGCGCGGGGCCGATCGGGGTCGCTAGGAGCGAGCGCGGGGCCGTTCGGGGCCGTAAGGGGCGAGCGCGGGGCCGACGGGGTCGCTAAGGGGCGGCGCGCGGGTCGCTAAGGGGCGGGTCGCGGGTCGCGGGGCCTTAGGGGGCCGTGAAAAACGAGGCGCCCTAGGGCGCAGGTAGGTAGGTAGGTAGGTAGGTAGGTAGTGGTGGGCCCTAAAAAAAAACGGTCCTAGCGAAGGACCTGCTCTGAAACCATGTCGGAAAGAACGAACAGGAATGATGAACTAACAGTGCAAAACAGTACAAGTACCTAACCCTAGAATTGTGTACCCCGTATAGGCTAACCCACTGTAGCCTACACAAGCATAACATATATAATGTTTGACAGTGCCAGCGGATGAAGAATAGCAAGCAGAAAAAAGTAGGGTTACTTCAGCCTTTACCCGTACCGGAGCAGCCATGGCAAGTTGTCAGCCTAGACTTCATTACTGGGCTTTCTTCGACCTCACGAGGGCATGACGCTATACTCGTGGTGATCGATAAGTTCTCTAAAATGGGACACTTCATCCCGACCAACGCCACGGCTACTGCTGAAGCAACTGCTCGCCTCTTCTTCGACCGCATCATCACCATCCACGGCATCCCCGCTACACTTATCTCGAAAAGAGACCCTAAGTTCACTAGTAAGTTCTGGAGGGAACTCATGGGATTGTTGGGGACAAAGCTTGCGATGTCTTCAGCGTACCACCCCCAGACTGACGAACAGACAGAGCGACTCAATCAGGTGGTTGAACAGTTACTGCGCACAGCTTGCAAAGACGACGTCAGCCACTGGGATTCACAGTTACCGACACTTGAGTTCGCTTACAATAACGCGTCGCATGCGGCCACAGGGAAATCTCCATTCTTCCTGTGCTACGGACGGGAACCACTTACACCACAGCAGCCAACCACACCGGCACACATCCAAGCCGCACACGACTTCGTCACCACCATGCAGCAGCTATGGGAGAAGACTCACCAACATCTCACCACGATGCAGAACTCCCAGAAGCAGTATGCCGATCGCCAGCGACGTGATCACTCAGTAGCAGTCGGAGATCAGGTGCTTCTTGACACGCACAACTTGAACCTGTCTCACCTACCGTCCAAACTCCGGCCTCGCTTCTGTGGTCCTTTTCGCATTGAGGCACAGGTGACACCAGTAACATTCCGCTTGCGCTTACCTACTACGTGGAAGCTTCACAATGCTTTCCATGTTCAGCTACAAAAGCCCTACAAGGACCCCAACCAACAGTTCCAGGGACGCCAGCTACCGCCACCATCACCTGTTCTCATACAGGATGAACCAGAGTACGAGGTGGAAAAAGTTCTCGCTCATCGACGCAGACGCGGCAATACGCTCGAGTTCCTGATACGCTGGAAGGGATATGACCCATCGGAGGATAGTTGGGTTGCAGAAGCTGATATGGGCAACGCACGTCGTGCTCTCAATGACTATCTTGTCAAGCAGGGTGTTTCTCACGCCACCCAGCTTTGAGGGGGGGACGTGTGAGAGTACGACGTCATTGCTACGCTTTACTAGCTTGATTCTGCTTTACTATGCATTATCTAGCTTAGCTTTGCTTTATTTTGCTTGCCTTTGCTAGATTTCCTAGGTTCGTTGCTTTTACTATATTATTATAGTTTTAGGCACCGAACTAGGTTGAGTGCACCGAATTCTAGGCTTTTCGGTTGCCACCGAATTGCCTTCTACCGAATTCGGGAAGGACCCGTTCGGGACGCTTCGCGACCCGCGGAACCTTCTAGTAACACCCGGGTTACTGCCTTTGTGTCGAGCCTATATATAGCCTCGCCTTGTACCCAGGTGAATCATTCAATAGAATCATCTTTCCTGAACCAAATCCTCACAGCTAACGTGCTCGATGCTTCACGCGCACATGCCAAATGCACATGCTGCTAATGTGCGCCCGATGCAACATGCGTACATGCCGATGCCGCTGCTGCTGCAACGCGCTGCTGATGCTGATGCACCGAACACACCAGCTGCTGCTATGCGCTTCTGATGCCGATGCACCAAACACCCCTTGCTGCTGCTATGCGCTGCTGATGCCGATGCACCGAACACATCTGCTATGCGCTGCTGATGCCCATTCAGCGAACACATCTGCTGCTGCTATGCGCTGCTGATGCCGATGCACCAAACACCCCTTGCTGATGCGATGCGCTGGTGTCTAAGTTGGGCTTGATAGGCACCTGCTACTACCGCTGCTCATAACGCCCCACTTATGCGCGTTGCTGCTACTGCTGATGCTGCGAATGCACCTGCTGATGCGATCCCATCTCCTGCGCGCCACTCCCGCTAGCGCGCTCCGGTGCTTTACGCGCACATCCCGCTGCCGCTGCTCCTAACGCCCCTACTGATGCACGTTGCTGCTACTGCTGATGCTGTGAATGCATTTGCTGATGCGATCCCATCTGCTGCGCGCCGCTGCCTGCTTTACGTGCACAACCCGCTGCCGCTGCTCGATGCGCGTTGCTGCTACTGCTGATGCTGCGGATGCGCCTGCTGATGCGATCCCAGCTGCTGTGCGCCGCTGCTGCTAGCGCGCTCCGGTGCTTCACCCGCATATCCCGCTGCCGCTTCTCCTAACGCCCCTACTGCTCCGCCCTGCTACTGCTGCCGATGCTGCAAATGCACCTGCTAATGCAATCAGGCTGCTGCGCGCTGCTGCTTCAAGCGCGCTGCTGTGCCTCACGCCCTATAACACCTCGCTACCCACTGGGTCAAAACGAGGGTGTTATTTGGCGCAGTGGAATGCCCATTAACACTCAGCCCACAGGCGTTACACGCCCACATGCCGCTGCCTCTGCCCCAGGTGCGATGTGCTGCTGCCCACCTGTTCATACGCTTCTAGCGCGCACCGCTTCTGCCGCGGATGCTGCTGCGCGCACCTACTCGCTCATATGCTCCAAGCGCGCGCCTGCTTATCTAGAAGCATCTATTTGTGCTAAAACACATACTCTCGTTTCTCCTACTGGTGCACGGCTCCTCGTAGCGGGCAAGTGCAAATGATATGATGAAGGGAGCAACTATAGTTCCAACGATTTCAGTCTAGGAGAGCGATTGTCACTAAGCTAAGTTCCGAACTGCGCATCTCTCATTTCGGCAGGATAAACTAGCTGGGAGGAAGTGAATTGAGCTTATGCTGCTCTGTGACTGCCAAAGTGAGTTATCATTTTCGCGCCAAACCACGCCAAACTGACATGTCCTTGGCCTGACGAATAGCATCCATACACCATTGAGTTGAGTGCCGTTGCGGTTTACATACCTCGAGGGGGAGGGAAAGGTTTATCACTTGGAAATAGGGTAACCTTTCCTCCACAAGTACCCCTCTGCGGAGAAACGAACAATCGTGGGGGAAGGTTTCGGGAGGGGGGTGGGGGTTCCCAAACCAACAGCGGGAACGATTTCGCGAGGTTAGGACGCGTCACAATTGCAACACCGACCCTGTGTAGGTTCGGTGTTCACCATCTACAGTGAATTCGCCAGCTGGCGAATTATGTGTATCCCGATTTCGCACAACCATGACGCGAATCTCGTGAACTTGCAGCTTGACGAGATTGCCCCGCTCGAAATGCCACATCGATCGTGCGATTGGCAGCGCGGGAAACGAAATCGCGCCACCGGTGCCAGCCACGATCGATCGCCGTCGCATACTGTCGGCCACTCTCGAAGTGGTAACAGAGCGACATAAAAAACTGTCGTTGGGCTACATCTGCGCTGTGCGATCGCGTCGTCACAACCCAGGCGAAAGTGAACGACGCGCCAGCGAAGCACGGCACCTGCCCTCGAAATTGGCTGTACACTTGGTGGAGGTCCCCCACTTGCAAATCCAGTCGTGTCTCACTTGGCTCGGAGAAGCAGCCTAACACTGCTCATGCAGATTGGAAACCGATTTTCATACACGCTGCACACATTTTCGGTGTTCGGTCCCCGATCCTCCCCGGTTACAACTTGATCCACTTCGCTGATGAGTTTGTATACCATAAGGACGCGTCACAAGTAGAATATCGAACCTGCCTAGAATCGGTGTTTAGGTGGTTACACATTTTCGTTTATTTTTTTTCGCTAACGTACAGTTTTCCCTTCTAAGTCAGGCGATCGATGTGCCCCTGTCACACATCGATCGTGCAATTTCGTCCACATCGGGCAATTTTGCCCCATGTTTTTACGATCGTGTCACTTGAAACTTCAAAGCAGTCGTGACACACCGATATGGCGATCGGTTTGACAGGTTCGGTGAACAACCCTGATCCTTCCTCGATATTTTACTTGTGACGCGTCCTAAGTCTGGCTCAGACAGCTCCCTCACGTACTGACTCAGACACAAAGCAGTCGCTAATAAAACGTGCTCCCGGCATTCAGAATCGCCGCGTTCTCCCGCGCTTTCACCTGGTCGCTTTCGTCTCGTCGCCGATCTGCAACAAGGCGGTGAGCTCATCGTTTCCAGCTCTCCACCTCTTACCGCTCCCCGCTTTCTGTTAGCACGACGGTCGTTCGTCGCCAATCGTATCTTTTCGCGGCTTGGATCTCAAATGTCGCAGTTCGTTGCTGACCCATCGTAGCTCGCCATTCAAGTCACCGTTTTCACCGTGTTGAAGCAATACGCTAGGCAGATGACCGTCGCGCGTCGCCTTTCGCTCGCAGCTCAAAGCTCGAGTGTCGCTGCTGGTCGCCGCGTGTCTCAGCGTCCACTCAACGTCGGTCGCCGCAAAACCGGCGTTGCTCGTGGCAACCAGCGCGTCACTCGTTGCAACCAGCGCGCCGCTTTCCACTGTCCAACTTTTTGCTCGCGCAATCCCACTCCCCTTTTCCAGCTCAGCGCATTCTACTCCCACTTCTCCGCTCCTCGCTTTCAGCGTCGCCACTCATACGGTTCCGCCCGATGGTAGCCATTTCCCCTGCTTCTGTTTTGCTTCGTTCCCTCCCAGTTCCCTTCCCTCGTTCTACCCTCCCTCCCCTCGCGCTGCATCTCCGCTTCCCATCGCGCTGCATCCCCGCTTCCCATCACGCTGCATCCCCGCTTCCCATCGCGCTGCATCCTCCCCTCGCGCTGCTTCCCCGCTTCCCCTCGCGCTGCTTCCCTGCTTCCCCTCGCGCTGCTTCCCTGCTTCCCCTCGCGCTGCTTCCCCGCTTCCCCTCGCGCTGCTTCCCTGCTTCCCCTCGCGCTGCTTCCCTGCTTCCCCTCGCGCTGCTTCCCCGCTTCCCCTCGCGCTGCTTCCCTGCTTCCCCTCGCGCTGCTTCCCTGCTTCCCCTCGCGCTGCTTCCCCGCTTCCCCTCGCGCTGCTTCCCTGCTTCCCCTCGCGCTGCTTTCCTGCTTCCCCTCGCGCTGCTTCCCTGTTTCCCCTCTCGCTGCTTCCCTGTTTCCCCTCTCGCTGCTTCCCTGCTTCCCCTCGCGCTGCTTTTCTCATTCGTACGCGCTGGTTTCCTCATTCCCTTCTGGTGGCTTTCGCCTTTCCCTTCGCCCTGCCTCCCCCCATCCTATACGCACCTTTCCGCTTTCCCTTTGCCGTCTCTCTGTTCCACTACTCCCATCCCTCCCATTGCCAATAACCACCAGCATCGAGCAAAGCGGGGGTGGTAGACAGAAGCGTAGCGCCTTGGTGAGAGGGGATGAGGAGCGAGAAGGCTGGGGTGGGGTGAGGGGAGGAGAGGGAATAAGCATCGAGAAGGGGGGGAAAGGGGGAGGGGGAGCGAGGAGGAGGTGGGGAAGGGGGGGGGGGGGTAGACATTCTCCAGTGTCCATTTTTTTCCTCTCTCACATCGCACCTTTCGTCCTATCTCCTGCTTCCCTTTTTTTTCCCCCCTGCTCACTCTTTCTTTCCCCCCTGTTTGCCCATTGTTTCCCCCCTGCGCACTCTTTCTTTTCCCCCCGCTTACCCACTGTTTCCCCTTTGCTCATTCATTGTTTCCCCCCTGCTCACTCTCTCTTTCCCCCCTGCTTATACATTGTTACCCCTTTGCTCACTCGTTCTTTTCCCCCTGCTTACCCATTGTTTTCCCCCTGCTCACTCTCTGTTTTCCCCCTGCTCACTCTTTCTGTTCCCCCCGCTTACCCATTGTTTCCCCCCTACTGTGGTGCAGCTCGTGATGCATGAAGCAACCAAGCAGGAAAGTTAGTTAGATTTAGAGCCAGCAGCTAAAATAGTGATCCCCCCCTTTTCTTCCCCACTGCTGTCCCTTTGTTTCCCCCTTCCTCCCCTCTCTCCTTTGCTCCCCTATTTTTATTCACTTTCTCCACTATCTCCCCTCCCTGCCCTTCCCCGACCTCTCTTCCCTCCCTGACCTCTCTTCCCTCCCTGACCTCTCTTCCCTCCCTGACCTCTCTTCCCTCCCTGACCTCTCTTCCCTCCCTGACCTCTCTTCCCTCCCTGCCCTCTCTTCCTGCCCTGTTCTTTCTTCCCTCTCTGCCCTCACTTCCCTCCCTGCTCTCTCTCCATTTTCTGCCTCTTCGCCTTCTCGCCTCCTCACCTTCTCACCACATTGTCTTCCTGCCCCTCAGTCTACTAGCAGCAAGCCCGCCTACGGTACCCATCTCATCGCAGCATACAGTCCTAATTTGTCATCAGTTCTGGCATGGTATGTGAATGCATGTACTGTCACCGTGAGTCTCCCCTCCTTCCCTCTCCCTTCTGTGGTGCAGCTCGTCATGGATGAAGCGATCAAGCAGACAAGTTGGTTAGATTATGGAGGATAGTGTGGTGTGGGTCTTTGTTGTATCATAACCTCGAATTGCACGTATATCGCAAAGTTTCCAATCAATTTGGGGTTTTATATATCCAATAATGATGACATATATTACGATATGTGTGGTCAATTGTAATGGTCTCCTCCTGTTGCAGCACTAGTGGGTGTGGGGAACAATAACTACTCATATAATACGGTATATTGCGCAAGGTACAAAACAGCCTTTTCCTCCAATCTTATTGTGGCCTCCGCACACACGTGACTAATGTAGCTCAAGTTGAGTGGTGGTGAGAGGCCATGCTGTGCTCGTGCTCCTGCAGTCACCCCTGCAGCATCAGCAACTCAGAGGCCCAAGCAGGTAGGAAGCAGGGGCGGATGAGCAGAACGTGTGGAGGCAGGGCGAGTGGAGAGCCAAAGCCTGCCTGCATCCCCGCCCACTTCCTAAACCCTGCATGGCAGCCCGCTGCCCTGCTGCCGCCTGCATGGCACACTCAGCCCAGCACGCAGCGAAAAGAGGAGAGTGGCAGGGCAATGGCAGGGCGAAAGGAAATCACCTCCGCAGCACTGCCAGGTGCAGCAGGGGGATAGGAGTGGGAAATGAGTGGGAAAGAAGGAGAGGCAAAGAAATAAAGGGAGAAAAAGGGCACCCGGAGGGAGAAAGAAGGGGAAACGGAAGGGGGAGTGAGGAAGAAGGTTGGGGGGGCATGAGGCAGATGTGCAAGTCAGGTGTCCTAGGGACGAGCAGAGGAGAAGGGGATTGGAGGGATGAGGAGGATTGCGCGGGTTCGTGTGAGCGCAGTTGAGTGCGAGAAGCACTTCCCTCCCATTACCCACACCCGCCACGCCTCTGCCTCTCGCAAACGTGCTGCTGCCACGGGTTTCGGAAGCAAAGTGAAAGGAAGGGATCGGAGGGGAAAGGAAGGGAAGGGAGAGAAGGTGCGCTGTGAAGGAGAGTCCGGGGAGGTGCGCCCTCGGGGGAAAGGGAGGTGCGACCTGGCGGGAAAGGAAGGTGCGACCTGGGGGGAAAGGGAGATGCGACCTGGGGGGAGAGAGAAGGCGCAAGGAGGCTACAACTACCTCTGCACGGAGCCACTGCTCCGCTCCGTCTCCGCTTCCCCGCCCTGCAAAGTCACGGTCCTCGCCCACTTCCAGTGCTCCCATCTCGCTCAGTAACTGGTAGCTGATGGGATGGGGGGAAAGGAGGAGGTGGAGGAGGTTGGGGAGGAAGGCGGAGAAGAAGTTAGCGGCGGCGCCTGGGGGAAACCTTACCGTGGTAGGTCGGTCTAAGTGAGGACGCCCCCACACCCTGGGGGGAAGGGAGGTGCGATTTGGGGGGAAGGGAGGTGCGACATGGAAGGAAAGGGAGGTATGACCTGGGGGAAAGAGGAGAGCGGCACCCTGGAAGGGATGAGAGAGGGGGCAAACATGGTTCTCAAGGTCAAGGTGCAACAACCGACCCAAGTCCTGCCAGCGGCGGGGAGGGAGGAGGACAAGGGGGAGGGAGGAGGACAGGGGGGAGGGAGGAGGACAGGGGGAGGGAGGAGGACAGCGGGGAGAGAGAAGGACAGGGGGGAGGGAGGAGGACAGGGGGGAGGGAGGAGGACAGGGGGGAGGGAGGAGGACAGGGGGAGGGAGGAGGACAGGGGGGAGGGAGGAGGACAGGGGGGAGGGAGGAGGACAGGGGGGAGGGAGGAGGACAGGGGGGAGGGAGGAGGACAGGGGGGAGGGAGGAGGACAGGGGGGAGGGAGGAGGACAGGGGGGAGGGAGGAGGACAGGGGGGAGGGAGGAGGACAGGGGGGAGGGAGGAGGACAGGGGGGAGGGAGGAGGACAGGGGGGGGAGGGAGGAGGACAGGGGGGAGGGAGGAGGACAGGGGGGAGGGAGGAGGACAGGGGGGAGGGAGGAGGACAGCGGGGAGGGAGGAGGACAGCGGGGGGGAGGAGGACAGGGGGGAGGGAGGAGGACAGGGGGGGAGGGAGGAGGACAGGGGGGAGGGAGGAGGACAGGGGGGAGGGAGGAGGACAGGGGGGAGGGAGGAGGACAGGGGGGAGGGAGGAGGACAGGGGGGAGGGAGGAGGACAGGGGGGAGGGAGGAGGACAGGGGGGAGGGAGGAGGACAGGGGGGAGGGAGGAGGACAGGGGGGAGGGAGGAGGACAGGGGGGAGGGAGGAGGACAGGGGGGAGGGAGGAGGACAGGGGGGAGGGAAGATGAGGGAGCATGAGGGAGGTGTGCAATTCAGGTGTGCTAGGAATGGGCAGAGGAGAAGGGGATTGAGGGGATGAGGAGGAATGCGCAGGTTTGTGTGAGCGCAGTTAGTGCGAGATGCACTTCCCTCCCTAAACCCGCACTCGCCGCGCCTCTGCCCCTCGCACCCACGCTACTGCCACCTCACTTTCTGAAGAAAGTAGTGGGGAAATGGGGAAGAAAAGGGTGAAATGAGGGGAAGGAGGGATGGGAATGACGGCATGGAGGGGGGAAATGGGGGGAAGGAGGGAGAGACATGAGGGAAAGAAGGGGGAGAGGGAAGGGAGGAGATAGAATGAGCTGAATGAGGGTTTGGGGGGGATGGGAAGATGGGGTTGAGGGACGGGAGGAGATGCGACCTGGGGGAAAAGGGAGGTGCGACCTGGGGGAAAAGGGAGGTGCGACCTGGGGGGAAAGGGAGGTGCGACTTGGGGGGAAATGGAGGTGCGACCTGCGGGTAAGGGGATACGCGATCTGGGGGGAAACGGAGGTGCGACCTGGTGGGAAAGGGAGGTGCGACCTACGGGTAAGGGGATATGCGACATGGGGGAAAATGGAGGTGCGACCTGGAATGGCTGCTACTCTGTCCTCTCCTAGCAGGGATCGCGGATGCGAGTGTGGTGGCGTGGAAAAGGCGCTACGCCACGCGCACATGGCGAGAATTGCGAGTTTGAGCGGGTTGGCGTGAAACAGACGGTACGAGTGATGCTACTTGCGGGAATCGCGGCTCTTAGCGTGGTGGCGCGAAACAGACGCCGCAAGTGGGAATCGCGGCTTAGCGTGGTGGCATGAAGAAGACGCTACGCTACGCGCAACTGGCCAGAATTGCGGCTGTGAGCGGGGGGGTGGCGTGAAACAGACGTTACGCTACATGCTGCTACCTGGAATCGCGGCTATCAGCGTGGCTGCGTGAAAAAAACTCTACACTACGCGCTCCAGGCGAATTTCGCGGCAGTGGGCGCGGTGGCGTGCAGAATTCTGCTGCGCTGCCTGCAGCTAGCAGGATTCCGCATTTCCGCATTTCCGCGGATTACTTCTCCCAAGCAAACTAGCTCACGAAATTGTTTGCCATCGCTCTGGGTGTTCGAATTCCTCACACGTGTTTGAGGATGAACCTTAGGACGCGTCCCCTCAGCGCCGATCTAGAGATCGATCCTACGAAGGATCGATTTTTTGCGTGGTTTAAAAAGCTTCTAGAGGTTTTTTAAGCGTTGTGCAAAGTTTTAGTGCGGTGGAGGATCGATTTTCGACGATCGATCGCAGGATCGGCGTTCAGGGGACGCGTCCTTACTCGCTCTCAAATCAGTTTGCGCCAAAAGGTGTGCACTTAGATTACCCCCAGAAAATCCCTTTTAGAATGTAGACCGCAGCTTTAACAAACTCGAAATGCATTTCGTTACATTGTGCGGAATGCGCAGAAGGTTGAACAACCCTAAGCGAGGAACACAATCCATACACAGTATCGAGGTTCACATTAAACTGTACATAGTGGATTTTGTAATCAGCTGAGAAACATAACATTCACTGTATCAACAATGTCGAGGTGTTTCTTAAAACCTGAATCTCGAATTACAAGTTCATAAGCAAACTGGTGACACTGTGCCACCCGCACCTTTTTTGCCGAACCACGTTGAGGGTTCCAGGGTTCCGCACCTCCTTGGTTACCCCACGATCAGTCACTTTACGCATCAAAAACTTCTCCGTCATGAAGCTCTCCGCTTCCCTACTGCTCTTCGCCCTCGTTTGTACTCGCTCATTCTCTCCTTATCCAACTGAAGATCGCCTTACTGTATCCGCCTCCTCTTTTCGGCAGGCTACCCGCGACGTTCTTCAGGAAGGTGAGTATAACCAATCGCTGTCTAACGAGGTGTTTGGCTGCTGGTTTTCAGGAAGTTTTTGCTACGTGGATCTTGCTCCTAGGTCTACGGACCAGGTAAGTGCTCTGCTGGACGTGATTGGGTCTGACACAACGTGTGGTTCCGTAATTTCAGGCAGTATTCCCTACTGGTTTTTTCTCTTCGACCTTCCTGCTTCCAAGGCCTTCCCCATCTTTCGGAGCCTTCCTTCCTCTGCGCAGCCTTGCCGGTGCTGTAGGGCTGCCTTGTGCTGCTTGCTTCCATGCAAGCCTTCTGCGTCGCTCCTGAGCTGGTGCCCTCGTCGATATTCCTCCCGCTGGTGTAAGCTACGAGACCACCTTGCTGGACCTTACGCGGGTCTCTCAAACTCCCGATGTGTATGCGTTCTTGACTTGTACTGCCGATCTGGCAAACAGTCACTATTGACGGGCTGCTTAGGCCATTGCCGAAGCGCCCAGCCCACCTTCCTTACCCTCGCTCACCTCCTTTCACGTCTCGGCTGTGTGCCGTGTCGCCTCAATAATGCTCCTGCTTCTGGCCCGGCCCCGTTGTTGGAATGGCGGTGTTATTTACGCCTCCCGCCTCTGATTCCATTACCATCCCTCGCCACCATGGACTCTCATCACAACCCAGACACTGTCATGACTGACGAGCAGCTTGCTGCTGGGGAGGAAACGATCACCGACCTCGGCGATTACGTCCTCGAAGATCTCCCCGACGGCGTTCCGCCGGAACTTAACGAAGAGCCTGCTGCTAAGAAGCAGTGTGGCGAAGGGACCTCCTCTGGTGCTGCTGGGGCTAGCGCTCCTGCTGCTGCGCCGCTGGTGCCGCAGCCGATGCAGCGCTCTAACTCTTCCGGTAGCTCCGCGGCCATGGCCCCCTCGTCGTCTCGTCCGTCGGCCCCACCAAGGCCGAGGTCTGCTCCGCCCTCTCGGCCGCAGCCTCCTGTCCAGGAAGCCGCGGTTGAACAGCCTTCAGCCGGAACTGCCGCCAACCTCTCCCTGTCGGTGCGATACCGCAACCTCCGCCGTCACCGCCCCTCCGTGGGTACCGAGCTCCGGTCCCTGACGCGCGACCCGCTGCTACTGGTTGCGGTGATGTTTCCGGAGTGCTCTGAGGAGGTTCGGGAGAGTATCCTCTCCCGGATCGCCGCTGCGCTCCCCGGCTCTGCTGCCTTCAACCGTGCTGTCCCGCAGTTTGACGCGGCTACGGGTGAGCCGCTGCTCTTGCCGCGCAGGACGTATTTTCGGCACATCTACTCCTGGACCTCCGCTGCTGACGCACGCATCTTCCGCGGGCTGTTTGCGGTTCCTTTCCTTGTGCGGTTGAACAACAGCCGCCCAATCGAGGTTAAGATTTACGTGGACCCATACCCTGAATTTTCGGCTGCAAAGGCTCGTGGCGACACGTACATGGTGGTGCGGAACGTGCCGCTTGGTGTCCAGCCCGAAGAACTGCGCGCCTCTCTGCTCAGCGGCAAAACCGATGATGATTTGCCGTGGCTTGCGGATCTCCTGCATTTTCACCGGCTCAAGGACCCTTATGACGGCTCGGCTTACTCGCAGATGCTTGGACTCCCGGTTGCGGCCGAAGGAGATCCTTCCTTTAACCGCATCTCGGCTATCCTCTGGATCCCGGACCAGGAGGAGCCCGCCTTCCTCAACATATCATGCCACGCGTGCACCCTGTGCTCAAGCAACCACAGGCTTGAGGATCACGCATGCTTCGCCATCACCCGACGCAACCGGGTCGCCAACAGGCAATCCATCACCATGTCTGCGCTGCAGGCGGTTAACGGTACTAACAAACCCCCGCACGTGCCCTTGCTGGCGTTGCCCTTCCTTTCTTGTTCTAAGGCCCTACCAAACCATAGTTCCTTCCCTCGCTGCACTTGTCTGCTCCCTGCTACCTTCGGCTCTGGTCTGGTTACCCCCCCTTCCCTGCTTCCCCCTTTCCACTCTCCCTGCTCCTTCACCCCCCCTCTCCCAGGCAAGCTCCTTGGACAGCACGCTTCCACGGCAGCTTTCAAGAAAGACCCCGGCCTGCTCCTCATTAGCCTTGACCTCGACGTGGAGGTGTGGGCGTGTTCGATCTGCGACTTCGTGTGCGGCATCGCTCTCGACAGCGCGATGTTTCACCTCAACTCCGATCAGCACCGCAACAGGCTGAAGGACCCTGTATCAGAATAGCTAGGCAAGAATGAATGAACTAGCAGAAGTTTGGGTACAAATATGAAACCCTAGTTGGGGTTGTACCCCATATTGGCTACCCCACTACAGCCTACCAACATAGAACCCATTATAATTTAACACACCCCCATAGGCAAAGTGGGGGAGAACAAAGGGTCACAAGACCAGTCCAGCAAAGCAACACAAGCCCAGGGTGGATCACAACGTCACCACACTCCGAGCACAAGCAAAGGCCACAAGGCCAGTTCACATGCAGTGCTAGATATAGTACAAGACAAGCAACACAGTGATCAAACCTAGCAAGCAAGCAACAAGATATATATAAAGTACAGTACAAAGAATGTCAAGCAGTGAGCAAGTGAGGAAACGTGGACACAAGGCCTAAAGAAGTACAGTGCCGCTGATGATCACTAGGCGGGAGCGCCTTGGTGAAGATATCAGCAGTGTTGGCCTTCGAGTCCACGTACACAAGCCGAAGCTGACCGCGCTGCTGAAGCTCTCGAGCAAGAAAGTAGCGAAGAGCAATGTGCTTCGTCCTGTGCTCCAGTCTGTGCTCCTGACACAAGGCAAGGGCCGCCTTGTTGTCGCCGTACAGAACTGGAGGAGAACTAGGCCGCTCTCCCAAGTCAGTCAGCAGGTAGGTGAGCCAGCGTAACTCCTGTGCAGCCATGGCCGTGGCGTAGATCTCAGCCTCACAACTAGAGCTGAGAACAGAAGAAGAACGGGTGGACCGCCACGAGACAGAACCAGAGCCAAGGCTGAAGGTGTAACCCTGTGACGACCGCTGCATAGCCAGGTCGTCCACCCAAGAAGCGTCCGAGTGACCAGTGAGGACAACTCTGTCGTGTCCTCCAAGCACCAGCCCCATGCCTGATGTACTGCACAAGTAGCGCAGCACCCTCTTAGCAGCCTCCCAGTGCTCTCGCCTGTGTCTCCCAGGTGCAACGTAACGAGCAAGGATGCTAAGAGGGTACGCGAGGTCAGGTCGCGTGCAAGTCATCAGGTACATGAGGCAGCCCACAAGCTCTGGGTACGGGCCACTCGGCTCTACGGACTCGTCCGGAGGTGGAGCTGAGAGCGAGTGACTGGTAGCCAGAGGTGTGGCCTGTGGTGAGGAGAACTGGAAGCCGAAGCGCTGAAGGACCTGCTGCACCATGTGTGACTGAGTCAGGGTGATGGTGCGGCGAGATCTGTCCCGGGTGATCTGCAAGCCAAGATAGCTACGCAGCTCACCCAGGTCAGTGCAGGTGTGTCTCTTCTGCAGCTCCGACTTCACACGAGCGAGTGCCTCAGTGTCAGCAGTAGCAAAGACCAAGTCGTCGACGTACACGAGAATGTAGAACGGCGGCAGCGACGTGTCTGTGCGCAGAAACAGCGACGGGTCAGCAGTAGACGGCGCGAACCCAAGAGCCGCAAGTGTAGTCCTCAGTGTGTCGTGCCACTCGCGTGGCGCCTGGCGGAGACCGTAGACTGGCCGGCGGAGGCTCCACTGGGTACCAGGAGGAAACGACCCAGTAAAGCCAGGTGGGCGGCGTAGCCAGATCTCCTCGTGCAGGCTGCCCTGCAGGAACGCTGTGCTGAAGTCAAGGGAGTGAAGCTCGTAGTCACGCTGAGCAGCAACGTGCAGCAGAACCCGAAGAGTGGTCACCTTCGGGGTGGGGGAGAAGGTCTGGAAGAAGTCGACCCCCTGACGCTGACTGAAGCCTCGAGCAACGTAACGAGCCTTGAAGACAGGCGGAGAACCTGGCGGCCGCTTCACCCTGAAAATCCACATGCCATCGACGATGTTCGCCCCAGGAGGGGGAACCTCGTCGACGTAGGTGCCTGTGGACTTCCAGGATGCCATCTCTGCGTCCATGGCTGTCTGCCACTGAGAGGAGTAGGGACCCGAGATCGCCTCTGCGTAAGTGCGCGGAGTGGGGATGTCTAGTGCATCCGGGTCTCCCTCAGGGGCAAGCAACCAGGCCACGAGATGAGGTACAGCAGCCGCAAGAGAGTCAAAGTCCTCCTGCCTGTCCTCAAGGACGTCCGTGCCAAGAGCACACTCACCCCCGACGGACGGAGGACAGACAGACTCAGACTCAGCAACAAGACTAGCGGCGTAGTCTAGACGACAGGCAGCAGCAAAGTCGACCAACTCAGCGACCAGAGCAGACACAGCCGAGGACTCAAAGGTAGGGTCAGTGACAACAGTAGCTAGGAGACGCGTGACAGTAGGGTGCTCAGCACGATACCGGTCAGACTCAGGGTCCGGAACAGCAGGCAAAGAGGACGCAGGAGGAGACGGCAGAGGGACACGCTGAGGAGCAGTAGAAGGACGCAGAGTCATGTAGTGAGTGCCTGGGACAGGAGGAGGACGCTCACGACGGACACGACGACCAGTGCGAGCAGTACGGACAGGCGACGCAGGACGAGACTCAGGCTCACGACGCTCTGTAAGACCTCCTGTGGGACCAGTGTAAGGAGAGGGAGCAGGGAGAGGCGAGGTAGGCGGTAACTGTGACTGCGGCTGGACAGTCGGAGGACACTCTACGGAGGGAGGAGGACAAGGAGGAGGAGCCTGTCCAAGAACCTGCTGAAGGAGCGGTACGAAGTACGGCCGCGGCCGCGCAGCGGCTCAGAAGCAGCAGCAGCGTCACCGCTCGGGTCCTCAGCTCCAGCAGCAGCTCCACCAGGTGGGTCCGCAGCACCAGCAGCAGCACCACCCCCAGGGTCCGCAGCTACAACTCCGCTAGCGCCGCCAGCTCCAGAGTCCCCAGCTCCAGCAGCTCCAGTCGTAGTGCTCCCAGAACAACCAGTCCCGGCAGCTCCAGCACCCCCAGCTCCAGCCGAGCCACGAGGACGGCGAAAGCGCCGGACGTACCAGTCACGAAGCTGCTGTGGTGTGAGAGACTGCTCAGCACCCCGAACCGGAGCACCCCCAGACGCAGCAACCCGAGGCTCCGTAGGCTCAGTAGCAGCACCCCCAGGCTCAGTACCCGCAGGCGCAGCACCCCCAGACTCAGCACCCCCAGACTCCGCACACGCCGGCTCAGCACCCCCAGTCGCAGCACCCCCAGGCTCAGCACCCCCAGGCGCCGAACTCTCAGGCACAGTACCCTCAGCTCCAGCACCCGTAGTCCCAGCACCCCCAGGCCCAGCACCCTCAGGCTCAGCCCCCCCAGCAGCACCACCTGCAGCAGCACCTGAGTCACCTGTGACCTCGACAGGCTCAGCGACGGGAGGAGGGTCTACCTGAGAGACACCTGAAGGAGCAGGACCCTGAGGGGGGAGGGGGTCTACCGGAGGGGGACCAGGAGCAAGGAAAAGCGGCGGGGGAGGGAGGGGGGCAGTACGGTAGGGGAAGAGACGGTAAAAAGGGACCGACTCGTCAAAGGTGACGTCCTGAGAGGCGAAGACCCGGCGCGAGGTGGGGTGGTAAAACTGCCAGCCAGGCGCGTCCAGGACAAAGCCAAGGAAGACACAGGGAAGCGTGCGGGAGGAGAGAGCTTGTCCGCGGACGTATCGCGGACAAGGGCACGAGCACCCCACACCCGGAAGCGCGACGCATCGCCAACCTCCCCCGTCCAACGCAGTGTGGGCGAGGTCTCCGGCAAGGAGACACGGGGCCAGAGGTTGAGCTGATGCGCGGCGTACCGGACAGCAAACGGCCACAGAAAATGGGGAGCCGCCGCGTGGACCAAGGAGGTACGAGCGACCTCCATGACCAGGCCAATGCGGCGCTCAGCAACCCCATTCTGCTGTGGGGAGTCCGGAAGCGTGAAGGTCTGCTCGATGCCCTCCGCCTGACAGAAGGTCCTCAAGAGGTCGGAGGAAAACTCACCACCTCTGTCAGAGTGCAGACGCAGGACAGGAAGATCCGTCCGGAAACGGCGGCGGAGCGCGGAGCTGGAGACGAACTGTGCGGATCCAAGGGATCAGAACAGCAGGGACCTCACCCTTGGTGCGCAAGGGGAAGACCGTGGTGTAACGCGAGTAGTCGTCGACAACCAGCAAAAAGTACCGCTCACCGCCCTGACCACGAACGCGGGCTGGGCCCCACACGTCCAGGTGGAGGGTCTGCAGAGGAGCCTCTGTCGGGGGGAACGAGGAGGAGTGAGGAGCGGCGCGCTGCCGCCCCTCGACGCAAGGAAGGCAAGGCGGCGCAGGCGAGGCAGGGAGGGGAGGGAGGGACCTGGGAAGACCAGACACAAGGAGGCGACGGTGCATGCCACGGAGGCGTGGCAAGGAGGGGTGACCCAGGCGGTGGTGCCAGAGAAGAGTCTGGTGCGACAGGGAACGACACTCACAGGCGTGGGCTACCAGACCTGACGCGGACACCTGACCGACAGCAGCGACCTGGGGAGACGCAGTGGTCAGTGTGTAGAGACTCGACCCCGGCCGACGAGTAAACGTAGCCAGGTGACGGCCGGTCCTGGAGCACGTGCAGATCGCCACACGCTGTCCTCCAGGGGTGAAGGTGTCAACCCACTGATCCTGGAGGACAGCGTTGCTCACCAGGTTCGTCGAGAACGAGGGGAGGTGGAAACCTGTCAACGAGCCAGACGGAACCGCCGGACAAGGGAGCACAGTGGTGGACCGGGCAAGGACCGGGCCCCCAGAGGGATCAGCCAAGGAGACTGAGACCGGTTGCAGAAAGCGGTGTGAGCTCAGTACTGTCTCGAAAGAAGCAGCGGGAGGCACCTGAGTCAAGGGTGAAGGTGTGACAGGGCTCAGTCGGTGCAGTACCTGAGAGAGCAGTCTCTGTGGGTGCTGTACCTGAGAGAGCAGACTCGCAAGCAGCAGGGACAGTGCAGGAGGGAGCAGGTACAGGGGGCACCATACCAGAGAGAGCAGACTCACTAGTACCTAGGGCAGCGGGCTCTATACCTGGGTCAGGCGGCACACACAAGTAACAGTCTCCCTCGGCACTAACAGTCAATGCATACATGGCAGCTATAATAGCATCATAGTCAAGAGCAAAGATATCAACCCCAGCCCTCATCAGCTCAGCCCAGCGAGGGCGCTCAACATCCTCGCCCATCTCCTCACGCCAAGCGTCGTCAAGGCGGAAGAAGCAGCGGTACGGGGTGTGAAACCTCCCACACGTCTGTCCCTTGCGATCACCTGTGCGAATGACATAGGAACAGCGGCTACTGCCCCCAGACGTCCCACGCTGAGCAAGCCACTCACGAAGCTGCTGGGTCGACTGGGGACGCTGCTGCTGCTGGGAGCTCTGGCCCGAGCCGGTGCCTCCACTCCGACCTCCACCGCCGCCACTACCTCCGCTCCGACCGCCACCACCGCCACCGCCACCGCCACTACCGCCACCGCCGCCACTGCCGCCGCTGCCACCACCGCCACTGCTCCCGCCGCCGCCCCCGCCTCCGCCGCCGGCCCCACTCCCACCGGCACTCCCGCCACCGCTCCCTCCAGCACCGCCTCCCCCCCCACCTCCCCCACCCCCTCCCCCCCCAGCGCCACCCCCGCCACCCTTGCCCCCCTTGCCCTTGCCAGTGCGGCGCCTCCCACCAGGAGCAGAAGCAGCGCCAGCAGACTCAGCACCAAGGAAGTCAACAGCAGCAGCAGCAGTAGCGTAGGAGGGAGCGAGGGGAGAGGGAGAACACCCCTCAAAGATGGGGGTGCGAGGAGCGCCGCGAGCAGCACCTACAGCTACAATGCTCTTCTCGGCTGCTAGCAGCTTCTCCTCTAGGAGGGCGACAGTGAGCTCAGTGGGACAGCGAGCAAGGAAATAGTCGCGCACTGAGCTGAGGGTGTCAGGGAGACGGGTGACTATGAAGTGGAGTGTCCAGTACAGTGGGGGGGGGTTCTTAGCGCAGAACTCGGTGGGAAGGGCGGCACGCAGGCGAGCGTCACTAGTGCGAAGGTGGGTGATAAGATCGGCGACTGTAGCAAAGGTGGACAGCTCAGGGAACAGGTAAGGCAGCATGAGGCGGCTAAGCTCGGCTGTGGCAGGTGAGGAGTAGCGAGCAACGACAGCGTCGTAAAGGGCCTTAGCGGTTTTGCAGTCGCCAAAATGCTCGAGCTCAGCTAACGGCAGGTGACTGCGAATGGCTAGGCGAGCAGCAGCGTCACGCGTCTGCCACTGAGAACGTACACTAAGCTCGGCTGTGCCAGCAGAAGAGAAGAGAGCGGCAGCACCAGACGCGTAGTCATAGAGGGAGATGTGGTCCGTGCTATTGCTCATAAGATACAACTGCAGGTCGTCGAGCCAGGAAGTGAACTGCACGGGACGGCCCTCAGCATCGAAGGAAAGAACGCGAATAGAGGCCATAGCTCAGGCGTGAGGGCACAGCAGAGCAGCGGCAGCAGCAGAGGGGACGCAGCACTTGGGGCAGTGAGGCAGCGGGCGGCGCTGAAGCAGGGGGGTAGCGGGCGGGCGGGCGGCGCTGCGAGCGGGCAGCGAAGCGGGCGGGCCGCGAAGTGGGCAGCGAGCGGGCGGGCGGGCTGCGAAGCGGGCAGCGGGGCGAGCGGGCTGCGAAGCGGGCGGGCCGCGAAGCGGGCAGCGAGCGGGCGGGCGGGCTGCGAAGTGGGCGGGCCGCGAAGCGGGCAGCGGGGCGAGCGGGCTGCGAGGCGGGCGGGCCGCGAAGCGGGCAGCGAGCGGGCGGGCGGGCTGCGAAGCGGGCGGGCCGCGAAGCGGGCAGCGAGCGAGCGGGCTGCGAAGCGGGCGGGCCGCGAAGCGGGCAGCGAGCGGGCGGGCGGGCCGCGAAGCGGGCAGCGAGCGGGCGAGCGGGCTGCGAAGCGGGCGGGCCGCGGAGCGGGCAGCGAGCGAGCGGGCTGCGAAGCGGGCGGGCCGCGAAGCGGGCAGCGAGCGGGCGGGCGGGCTGCGTGGCGGGCGGGCCGCGAAGCGGGCAGCAAGCGGGCGGGCTGGCTGCACTGCGAGGGGCGCGCGAGGGCGCTAGTGAGGGGCGCGCGAGGGCGCTAGCAAGGGGGCGCGCGAGGGCGCTAACGAGGGGCGCGCGAGGGCGCTAACGAGGGGCGCGCGAGGGCGCTAACGAGGGTGCGCGCGAGGGCGCTAACGAGGGGCGCGCGAGGGCGCTAACGAGGGCGCACGAGGGCGCTACGAGGCTAGGCACGGGGGGCGGGGTACGGGGTAGCGTGGTAACCGCATGCGAGCGGTGGTGGGCCCTTAAAAAACGGTCGGTAGGTCCTAGGGACCTCCTGCTCTGAATACCATATCAGAATAGCTAGGCAAGAATGAATGAACTAGCAGAAGTTTGGGTACAAATATGAAACCCTAGTTGGGGTTGTACCCCATATTGGCTACCCCACTACAGCCTACCAACATAGAACCCATTATAAGTTAACACCCTGCGCACCAGAATGTCAGCAAGGACAAATACGGGGCCTGGTGCAGCATCACTGCATCATTCTGCAGTAGACCGTCCTGCGTGGGGTGACAGACTTGCCGACGAACCAGGGCCTAACTACCTCTCCTTCTATGCTCCTAGGACTACTCTCCGATGCATCCCCTGTAACACATGTTTTCCTTCTAATGAAACACGCCGCATTCCAACTCTCCCCAGGATTCGCACTACCCCGTTTACCCCGTGGATGCACATGCTGGCGCATGTGGGGGTCCTAATCGATGAACAATGTTAGTCCCCCTCACTATTAGGTGCATCAATGTGAATGGGATCAATAAGCAAAAAGAAACTCAATGACCTTCGTGGATGGCACGCCAAACGCGGCCCCAAAAGCAGACATCCTTGTTCTCATAGACACTAGGTTAACCCTTAACTTCCAAAAACTCATTATGACCCTCAACCAGCCTCATATGCACATTGTCCTTCCCCATTCATCAATCGATCCAACCCGGGGGTATAGCGGTCCTCTTTTTCCATAATCAAATCACCATCTCCTCCCAAGAGTGCTCCCCAGACGGACGGATACTTCCCTGCACTTTATTTACCTAGGCGAGCAACTTCGGCTCATCGCCCTATATGCCCCCTCCACCCCTGCCCTCCGGCGTCCTTGGTGGAGATCCTAGTTCCTAGCTGCACTTAATAATCCCTCCTCCGTGGCCGGCACAATCGTGGCCGGCGATTTCAACGCGTGTGCTCGGCCGAGGACAGGAATAGACCCCCCTTGGCTCATGAAACCTCGGAAGGCGCTATTTTAACCTCTATTCTTCAGCAGTACTCACTGGTCGATTCCTTCCGTCATGTCTACCCGAACGAACCCATGTTTTCCTTGTTCGCCCTGCCACGCGCCCTGCAAGGAGACTCCCCCCCTACAGCTTCACGTCTCCGAGGCACTTAAAAGCATGATTATAGATGCGCAATACGCTTCCGCCTCTAAGGAGCTCACTGATCACGACTTATCCCCTTCTTGCATCCTCCAATGCGAGTCCCCCAATCTTGCCCCCAGGCCCTGGCGGCTCCCTCACTCTCTTCTACGCCGCCCGCACACAGCTCACCTCGTCTCCAAGGCTTGCCAAGCTCTTCCACCCGTTTTGAATGGTGAAAGCTGGGATGCCTGGAAACTCGCTCTGTGCAATCAGCTCAAAGCCTTCGGACGCCAGGAAAAGATTCGGATAAAAAAAACATCCGAACATCTCCAAAACCTGGTCAGCCATATTCGGATTGCCCGTGCAGTCAACCCCACGGACGAGGGCCTCGGTGAGCAGCTGCGCGCCGCATCCCAACAGTTTGACAAGTACGAGGCTTTTCGCGCCGCAGATATAGCCCTCAAAGCGAAGCTGAAAGTCGAAGGCCTCCGCGAAATGGGAGTCTCCTCATTGCTGGTCGGGATTAACTCTCGTATCAAGCCTCGCTGGTCACGTCCCTTCAATCCCCCTCAGGCGAGCTCGTCTCGGACCTCCCCACGATGAGCACCTTATGCACCACCTTCTTCCAAGACCTATACAGTGC
The DNA here is from genome assembly GCA_947470075.1 of Closterium sp. Yama58-4. NCBI lineage: Eukaryota > Viridiplantae > Streptophyta > Zygnematophyceae > Desmidiales > Closteriaceae > Closterium > Closterium sp. Yama58-4. The sequence continues at coordinate 2,208 of CANIUD010000660.1, read as the reverse complement.
CTCGCACCTCGTTCGATACGACGAGAATTTCTGGTCGCATGTCCCCCCTCCCAGCTCCCCCCTCACACTTCCTCCCGACTCGCGCTACCCTTCTCTTATGGAGGAAATCGCCTCTGCTATCAGCAAGCTCCCGCGCTTGTAAAACTCCAGGGCCGGACGGCCTGACAGGGGAACTCTTCCGCTCCTTCAAGACCAGCTTCACCCCAGCCATCCACTCCCTGTTCCTTGCCCCTCCTCCGCCCTCCCCCCCACGATGCTGCAGGGTCGCACGGTGCTTATCCTAAAAAAGGGGATTCCACCGTACTTGATAACCTCCGCCCGATCACCTTAATGAATTCCGACTATAAAATCCTTGCCATTTGCCCTCGCCTCCCGCCTCCAACCCTTACTCCCTTCCCTCATTCACCACTCTCAAGCTGCGTTTATCAAATCCAGGAAAATCGTTGATACGCTTAATGATACTCTCGATATCTTCAACTGGGCCACCACACAAAAAATTCCCTTTGCTTGCCCCTGACAGTTGACATTCGCAAAGCATATGATTTAGTCGATCGAGAATTCATGCTCACCTGCCTCGCAAACCCTCGGTCTGCCTCCCCCGTTCCTCCATTGGGTTCGGCTTATGCATACCAATACGACCACAAAAATATCCGTCAACAACTTCTGTGGGCCGGCCATCCCTGTCCGCTCAGGTGTACGCAAGGGTGTCCCCTCGCCCCCCTTCTCTTTCTTTGCGTTATCGAAGTTTTCCATCGCTATGCTTCTCACTTCCTTCCCAGCTTCCCATCTCCTGCACCCAACGACGGCTAAGTCGTGCTATGCAGACGACGTGACAATATTCCTAACTCTGACAAAAAGCTCCAGAAGGCCTCTCACGTTCTCCTTTCCTTTGCCGCGGTGTCAGGCGAATACCCGAACCGAGCCAAATGTGCCCTCATTCCATTCAAACATTCCCCCTCGGCAATCACATATGCCGGCGCCATTCCCATCCGCGGCGATCGTTGAATTCGAGCGGATCCAGGGCATCTACGTCGGTCAATCCGGCCGCTCCGACGTCACTTGGGAAGAAACCAGACACAAATCAAAAAGACCGCTAACTTCCTTGCCAATTTACACGCTTCCTCCTCGTGCCGGAAAAACCTGTCAAATATCTTTCTGAACTCTGCCTTGACCTTCCCTGGCAGATTTCAACCCCCCCCCCCCACCCCCTCCATTCAAGCCATCGACGCAGTCGTTGGGAACTTACTCTCGTCGTCCAAATACCAAGCGGAAGGTCGTACTCACCGGCTCCTCGCTCATAAACACCATATACAACAGAGTCGAGCACGGCGGGCTCGGGGCAATCCGTCCCACCACGCAAATACTTGCGCTGAACGCTCAGCGTGCACTGCGTCGCTTCTCCCATCTTCCCAACGCAGCCGTCGCAAGGGAGCTCGTACCCATCCCCTTCGGCCTCCCACGGCTTCCTGCTTCACAAAGACTTCCTCGCGGCTCTCCTGACGCCGTCCCGACCCGCCTACGACAAGAAGTCCGGAGTCTCACCTCGCTCTCCCTTAACGTGCTGCCCCCCGCCCCGAGTTCTGGTGCATCCTGGCCGAACTTGTCCCGTTCAACCCCCTCCTCTGCAAGGAGGACGGGCGACCCTTCGGACGGCTCAAAGACGAGGCCTTCCTCTTAACGGAAGAAGTCCGTATTGGCCATCTTGTGCGCCGCGACGCCACAGGTGCCCGCCGGATGACTAAGGAGGAAATCCTGCTCAAATACCCCCCCCGCAACTACCCTTGCAGCCGCCGTATCCTCCACGAAATTTATGAGGCGATGCGGACGAATTGGTTGGCGGCCCTATCCTCCTCCACGCCGCGTCCCCTGTCCTCTGGCGACTGGGGTGATAATGGCGGCAGATATGCACTCCCTTCCTCGCCTCGCTTATGAAGTCGCCTCCTATCTCAACTGATTCCTTCCAGGCCAAGCGCCTACCCATCGACCCAGTAGGTAGAATCTCGAAGGTGGCTGAGGCTCGTTGCCTCCTCCGCATTCGAGATACGGTGCAGGTGCTCGTGACAGATCGGTGGCTGCGGTACCTTTTGCTCAGGAGCGGGGAACTAGCAGCGCGATTGGAGCTCTACACGAGGGCGCCCCTTCACTATCGACGATCAGGAGCCTGGCTTACACGCAACAGCCGCTTCCGCATGCGCAACGATGGATTAA